>OVAP01002756.1:0-18471 GCA_900406295.1 Aurinia saxatilis
CTTAGAATATATAAGTTTTAAAAACATAATGTGATTTTGGTCATCGACGGGTGTACTTTTTACTTCGCTTCCCGTTGTTCCCCGTCAGGGGCACAAGGGGCGAAGTAAAAAGGACACGGGCCGATCATTCTTCTAATGCACAACCATTTAACCATGTTGAATTGTTTCTACCGGGAGCAGTGTTTTCTCACATACAACTTCATGTCGCACGATCAAGGACTAAGTTTAGAACACGGNTTTTTTTTTTAAGTCATTAAGTATAATATTTAGATATGTTTGAAGCCTTAGAATATATAAGTTTTAAAAACATAATGTGATTTTGGTCATCGACGGGTGTACTTTTTACTTCGCTTCCCGTTGTTCCCCGTCAGGGGCACAAGGGGCGAAGTAAAAAGGACACGGGCCGATCATTCTTCTAATGCACAACCATTTAACCATGTTGAATTGTTTCTACCGGGAGCAGTGTTTTCTCACATACAACTTCATGTCGCACGATCAAGGACTAAGTTTAGAACACGGGTAAAGGACAAAAATGCAAAGATTAAAAGTAAAACGAGAAATATTATCTACAAAGAAATCTTTAATGATGTTGGTTAAATTAGAAAGTGGTTCACTTAGTCCTTTTGTTATTTTCATATCTTGCTTCGTTTATATTATATTTGCATTTATTTATTTTTAACTTTTGACTCAACTATTATCTACAAACACATAATACAAATTAAAAGGGGGTGCTTAATGAAATATACCCTTATTTCATTTCANCATGTATAAATTATAATAAAAATATTGGCATTATCAAGTACTAAGTCTAGAAAACATGTAAAGATTATTTTTACGGACAAAGATGGAAAGGTTAAAGGTAAAAAGAAAAATGTTGTCTACAAAGAAATATTCGATATTGTTGGTTCGATTAGAACCGTGGTTCATTTCATTTATCAACTATTATATACAAACACATCATACAAATTAAACAAATAACATATTTATCATATAATATTATAGAATTATGTTTTATTTTACATGTGTAATTTTTAATAAAAATATTTCCAGCCCGCACAAGGTGCGGACCAATCACCTAGTACAAAATATAAATTGATAATATTCTTAAGTTTTTGCTTAATCTCACAACAACAACTCCTAATCTCACTCAATGAAGGCAGGAGAAAACTCAGAGGCGATTCCAATCGATCTCGTAATCGATATACTATCGAGATTGCCTGCGAAATCGATAGCGAGGTGTCGCTGCGTATCGAAGCAATGGAGTTCTATATTTCGCCGCACATATTTCACCGAATTGTATTTAACCAGATCTCGTGCTCGCCCTCAGATATTGTTCGCCTGCGAAAAAGAAGGTGATCTCTTCTTCTTCTCCTCACCTCAACCTCAAAATCCGAACGTGAAATCGTCTCCTATACTCGCGGATTATCGTATGAAGTTTCCCTTTGATAATAGCTCCTGTGAAATTTGTGGGTCTGTTCAAGGATTAGTGTACCTTACACATCACCAGAAGGATACGGTTCCGGTGATATGTAACCCTAGCACTAGAGAATACTTGCATTTACCCAAAGTGATGACGAATAGGATTGAGGTGGATAGCTTTATAGGGTATGATCTTATTAACAAAGAGTTTAAGTTATTATCCATGACTACATTGACTAGTACAGATTCGGGAACTCAAACTCTCTCTGAGGAGCATCAAGTTTTGACATTAGGAGCTGAAAAGCCGTCTTGGAGGAACGTTGCGTGTAGGACACCGCATTTTCCTATACATAACGGGATATGCATCAATGGTGTTTTGTATTATGCAGCTGCCGTTCGTAGGTCTTTGTGGGTTTCCCTAGTCGTTTGCTTTGATTTTAGGTCTGAGGAGTTTTTCTTTATTGAGAAAGACAAGGAAATGGCTTTGTTCATTCAGTCAGTTCTGGTAAACTACAAGGGTAAATTAGCTGCTCTCATGTCAGCTGGTTATGGCCATGTTACTGGGGAAACTACATGTTTTGAGATGTGGGTTCTAGAAGACGCAGAGAAACATGAATGGTCCAAGCATGTTTATGAATTCCCTCCCGTGTGGAAGAATGTGGTTGCAGATGCCAATTTAGACTTTGTTGGACTGACTAGCACAAATGAGATTTTGTTGTCGCCGACCAATGTATCCGACCCTTTTTATGTTTTCTACTACAACATCCAGAACAAAACTATCAGAAGGGTTGAAATCCAAGGAATGGATGCATTCAAGAATTGCAAAGTTCACACCTATGTAGACCATGTAGGGGATGTGAAACTTATGGAAATGTACTAGTTGAGTCTTTATGACTTGAGATTCTGTAACAGATCATAATTTCCTGGAGGTACTATATGTTTTTGTGTGTGTGTGTGATATGGTATTCATATTTCCTGAATATTTACTTATCTATTCCATTGGTCACAGTTTAAGGTAGTGGTCTGGTTGTTCTAAGGTAAGTTTTAGCCTTCAAGCGTCCTATTATTCTCATGGTCAAACACTAGTGCCTTCCTACCTCAATGTCGAGAGAAACACAATCGTAAGTTATATAATCCACCGAATGGAAGAGTTTTAAGGGTAATAGGTTTCATACTTTTATAAAACAAATGTAGGGAATGTGAAAGCTTATGCAACCCTTTTAGGACTTAATAACGTGAGATTTTTGTAACACACAAAGCTATTGAATATACCATCAAATTCGAAGGAATCTAAACAGTGAAACATCAAAAAATTCTGTTTGGATTCTCATAAATGTTTCGTATAACAAAGCTAAAATTCATATTTCCTGAATATTTACTTATCTATTCCATTGGTCACAGTTTAAGGAGTGTCTTAGTGGTGATTAGGCCTGTACATTCGATTAGTTAGGCCAATTGGGTTTGGATTTAACATTGATACAAGGCCGAAACCAAAACATTTACAACACAATGAAGCCCAAAGAAAAACAATTAGTACAAAACACAATGAGGCTTAAATCGAAATGAACAAAATCATTTTCAATCTTAGGTTATAATAACTAGTCTCTGTCGCCGCCATGAAAGCTCGGCGGAGAAACCACACGGAGGATCGTCCGACCATTTCTCGACGCAATGTTCAGACTCATCAGGCTTCAACGAACCAAATCGAAAACTCAGAGGCGATCCCACTCGATCTCATCTTCGAGATCCTCTCACGATTACCATCGAAATCTATAGCTCGATGTCGCTGCGTATCGAAACCATGGGCCTCCATGCTTCGCCGTCAAGATTTCACAGAACTGTACTTGACCCGATCATCGACTCGTCCTCGTCTCTTGTTCGTCTGTCAGAGAGAAAACAATGACCTATTATTCTTCACCGCACCTCAGGATGAGAACTCGTCTCTTATCTCCGCCACTTATCATATGAAGCTTTCTGTTGATGATTACTCTCTGATCTCTGGCTCTGTTCTTGGTTTCCCTTTGGTTTCTCTTCGAGTCTCAAAGGGAAGGAACGGAACTGCATTAGCTATATGTAACCCTAGCACAGGAGAATCCTTACCTTTACCCAAAGCAAAGACGAGAAGAGTCGATGTGTACAGCTTTATCGGTTACGATCCTGTTGAGAAGCAGTTGAAGGTATTGGCCATGACCTGGAAATGGATAACTGAAGATACAATCAGAGTCTCAGAGCAGCATCAAGTTTTAACATTAGGAGCTAAGAAAATGTCGTGGAGAATGGTGGAATGTAGCATACCGCATTATCATTTGAGTAGCGGGATATCCATCGATGGGGTTTTGTATTATTTAGCTGAGAATGATAGAGGGACAGTCGTTGTTTCCTTTGATGTTAGGTCAGAGAAGTTTGGGTTGATTGAGAATGTTGAGGAGAAGGCTATATTGAGTGACTCGATTTTGGTGAACTACAAGGGTAAATTAGGTGTTGTTACTTGGGATGGGTATCAGGGGGTTAATAGAGATACTACAAGTTTCGAGATGTGCGTTCTGGAAGACCCCGAGAAACATGAATGGTCGAAGAAGGTTTACGAAATGCCTTCTATGTGGGAGAATTTAGTCGGAGATGGTCACCAGTTATACTTTGTTGGAGTGACTGGCACAAATGAATTTTTGTTGTCTCCTCAGTATCCATCCGATCCTTTCTATGTTTGCTACTACAATATCGAGAGCAAAACTATCAGAAAAGTTGAAATCCAAGGAATGGAGGCGTTCACAAATTGCAGAGTTCACACCTGTGTAAACCATGTAGAGAACGTGAATAAACTTCAAATGTTCTAATTAGTACTTTGTATCTTGAGATTTTGTAACAAATGACTGTTTCCTGTTCCTTTCTTCTTTTCCCAAAATTAAGACAAAGAGGCCTGACCTCAACAACTGCTTCTTTGGGTATGATCCTATTGATAAAGAATACAAGGTTTTGTCCATGGTTTCTCATAAATTTAGTGATGTAGTGGACTGGTTGAAGGAGGAATGATTGTTCTAAGGTGAGTTTTGGCCTTTGTGAAAAGTCACATTGTGAGTTATGGTGTTGATGAGTTCTCTATTAGTCATCCACATGTAATTACCACATTGACACTTCACTCTTCAGATACTAATCCAAAACAAAGAAGTCTGTGATGTCATCTTTCTATGCTAATTTAAATCAAAGAGAGAAGAGTTTAAGATCCAAGAAATGGTCTATCGAGATGAAGTTAAACCTTGAAAGATTGTTGTGATTGCAAAGAAAAACAATTAGGGCTCAAACGAAAAACAATTAGGGTGAAACGTGTCTACGGAGGATAATTAAATTCAATAATACAAAATTCAAAATGGGCATGGATGGTGTTTTAATTTATACTATGTAACTTCTGCCATGATCAGGAAGCCTCCGTGGTGGGTGACCTCGATCGTTTGCTTTGACATTAGGTCTGAGAAGTTCGGAGTTATTGAGGGAGATATGGACATGACTTTATTGTATGATTCAGTTTTGGTAAACTACAATGGTAAACTAACTGCTCTTCTGTCAGATGGGTTATTCGAGCTTATTTTTGACAGTTACTGGAGAAACTTGTGGTTTTGAAATGTGGGTTCTGGAAGACCCCAAGAAACATGTATGGTCGAAGCATGTTTACGAATTGCCTTCTTTGTGACATACTATAGTTGAAGATGCCGAATTATACTTTGTTGGAGTGACTGCCACGAATGATGTTGTGTTGTCTCCGCGCTCTGTGTCCAACCCTTTCTATGTTTTCTACTACAACATTGAAAGCAAAACTACCAGAAGAGTGAAGATCCAAGGAATGGATGCCTTCGAGGATTGCATAGTTCACACCTCTTTAGACCATGTAGAGAACGTAGAGCTTATGGAAATGTTTACGACTTACAACTTGAGATGTTCTAACAGGTCATAAGTTCTTACTGTCCTATATGCTACGGTGTGACGATCTTCTGTTTTACTTGTGATGATATTCATCTATCCCAGATATCCTATTGGTGTATTACTTTGTATTCAGCTTGCATAAGTGGTCCTTAGATTTTAGCCATATAGAGAACTTGAAGCTTATGCAAGTGATTAAGGAATAACTTGAGTTTTGTAACATTGCTGGGTTGGCTCTTAAATTGTCCTTTTTCCCCGGATACTTATAAATTCTTCCCTTGGGCTGGAGTAATGGATATGAATTTTTTGTTTCATATAATAACAAATGCTTTTTTTTCCATCTAAACTGTCATTCCAAAGCAAACGAGACACAAGGTGAAATACTACGCCCAAACAAGGGAAACTGATTGAAACAAAAAAAATACACCAAATACAACAGAGAACACAGTCCGAAGCCGATAAACAAGCTACCAAAAGAACGACTTCCAAGCAGTAGGGGAAAATAATTAGTCATAAAGGACAAATAGAAGTCCGGATACCTCCCATAGAAAGCAATACTACCTCCAAAAGTAGACAGCATACTGCATACGTAGACACTTATTATCTTCATCAAAGTTTTTTATGTGTTCATGAGTTATATATGTTGTTCGATAAAGAACACAGTAACGCTAGTAGTTGGCCGAAGAGCTTCGTTTTTAAAATTGTGTTACACTGTTACTAATCATGCGAAAATTGTATAAGATGTGTTTACGCTACAGTTTTATAAGTCCAAACCAAAGCAATGAAGCCCAAAAAAGAACAATTAGGCTCAAAGGAAAACGTTTAGGTATTAATGGGCATTTTATCAGTTATTGGGGGTACTATTTCATGTTTTTTTTGTGTGTGTGTGTTATGGTATTCATATTTCCTGAATATACATACCTATCTCACGACCAAAAAAATAAAATAAAATATATACCTATCTATCCCATTGGTCACAGTCTAAGGTAGTGGTCTGTTTGTGTTATAAGGTAAGTTTTAGCCTTTAAAAGTCCTATTATCCTCATGAGTCAAACACCTAGTGCCTTTGTACCACAGTGTTGAGAGAAAATACAATCAGAAGTTATATAATCCAACGAATGGAAGAGTTTTAAGGGTAATAGGTTTCACACTTTTACTAACAAAATGTAGGGAATGCGAAAGCTTATACAAGCTTTGTATCAAGACAGCTAGTTTTGGCTCTTAATGTAATACCCATCTCTTCCACAAGCGAGGTGGGTATTAAACTCGATATCGAAAAAAACAAAACAACCATCTTATTCAACCAATCCAGTAAAAGAATGACAACTCGTGTTTTAAAAAAAAAAGAGAAAAAAAACCAACAAATAAGCAGTTTGGCAGCACGACAAAGTCTCAAAGAAGCAGACAACTAGCTTAAATAAAAGAAATAAAAAATTCACCCACACCACACGTCCTAAGCGGCAGCACATCTCACTCACCTGTGAACAGGAAGAGAGAGGAGGGGTGAGTATGGAATACTCAGTGAGGAGACAAAACAAGATGACAACAGCTTAAGTTCTCATCATCAGTATCATGGAACGGAATCTCAATTGAGTTTATCATTCCAGTGGTTTGTGTAGTTATCACTTTTTTTTGGTGCTAAGACCATTTCCAAGAGATCCTTAAATCCTCAAATTTTGAGGAGTTTTGGATTCTAAATAGTGAAACATAAAAAATTCTGTGTTCAGATTTTCATAAATGTTTTGGTTTTACATTTTAGTTTTTCAAAGTATATATTTCACAAATAGTTTAATCTTATTTTCATTATCATTTTACTTTAGTCTTATACCTCACAAATATTAAATGGAATGAGAATAAATCTTTGGGAAAACTTTAATTTCTTTAGAACGAGTAGTTCAGGTCAATTCGGTTTGGATTTTACACTTTTACAAGTGAAGCCCAAAAAAACGAACAATTAGGGTTTTACAAGTCCAAACCAAAACAATGAACAAAATTATTTTCTCAGTGTTGCGCAGGGTTTAAGTACGTAGTCTCCGTCGCCGCCATGCAAACTCGCCGGAGAAACTACACGGAGGATCGTCCGACCATTTATCATCGCAATGTTCAGACTCAGGCTTCAGCGAACCAAAGTGAATACCAGAGCCTATCCCAGTTGATCTCATCATCGAGATCCTCTCCAGATTGCCCGCGAAATGTTGATGCGTATCGAAACCCTGGGACTCCATGCTCCGCCGTCAATATTTCACATGCAGAATTGTTCTTGACCCGATCATCGACTCGTCCTCATCTCTTGTTCGTCTGTTATATTGAGTGACTCGAAAGAAGAAGTCGTATAGTATAGAGTTGTACTTGACCAGATCTTGTGCTCGGCCTCGGAGGAGCATTTACAAAACAATGAAGCCCAAAAATGAATAATTAGGCCCAAACGAAAACATTAGGGTGTCAAACGTCTTAAAAAAATGTTCAAATGTTTCACGGAGGAGTATACAAAAATTCGATCGGGGTCGGGTACGAAATGAACAAAAATCATTTTACCAAAACTAAAGATACAAGATCTTCGCCATGAAATCTCGTCGAAGAAACGCCTCGGAGGAGCCGATCCCAATCGATCTCATCATCGAGATACTCTCGAGATTGCCGGCGAAATCAATAGCAAGATGTCGCTGCGTATCGAAGCCATGGGCCTCCATGCTTCGCCGTCCAGATTTCACCGATACGTTCCTCACAAAATCTTGTGATCGGCCTCAGCTCTTGTTCGCCTGCGTAGAAGACAGTTACTTGTTCTTCGTCTCGACACCTCATGCCCAAAATATGGTTGAGTACTCGTCTCTTGTACCCGATAGTTATCATATCAAACTCGCCTCTGATGCTACCTACTCTCGAATTTGTGGCTCTGTTCACGGTTTGGTCTGTGTTACAAACTTTCTGTTAAGGACAAAAACACTTGTGCCGGTGATATGTAACCCTAGCACCCGACAGTTGTTAACTTTACCCAAAATTAAGACAGAGAGGCCTGACCTCAACAACAGCTTCTTTGGGTATGATCCTATTGATAAAGAATACAAGGTTTTGTCCATGACTTCTCATAACTTTCGTATGACCATGCGTTATGGAGTTTGTACGCCCAGGAGGATCTCTGAGGAGCACCAAATTCTGACATTGGGAGCTAAAAAACCGTCTTGGAGAATGATACAATGTGGCATACCACCCCATTATCCTTTAAGTGACGGGGTATGCATCGATGGTGTTCTGTATTATGCAGCTAAGGTCGGGAACAACAAGAAGTCTTTGTGGATCGACTCGATCGTTTGCTTTGATGTCAGGTATGAGAAGTTTAGATTTATTAAGGTAGATATGGACGTGACTTCATTGAGTTATTTAGTTTTGGCAAACTACAAGGGTAAATTAGCTGCTCTTCTGTTAGACAGAGTTACTAGACATAGTGGAATTACTGGAGAAACTAGTAGTTTTGACATGTTTGTTCTGGAAGACCCCGAGAAACATGAATGGTCCAAGCATGTTTACGAATTCCCTCCTATGTGGCATAACATAGTTGAAGATTTCGCTTTAGAGTTTGTTGGAGTGACTGGCACAAATGAAGTTGTGTTGTCTACGTACTCTCTGTCCCGTATTTTCTACTATAACATCGAAAGCAAAGCTATCAGAAGAGTGGAGCTCCAAGGAATGGATGCGTTCAAGAATTGCAGAGTTCACACCTCTTTAGACCATGTAGAGGACGTAAAGCTTATGGAAATGTTTCAGACTTACAACTTGAGATGTTCTAACAGGTCATGAGCTCTGATTGTCCGTACGTTATTCTATTTGTGTGGCTATTTTCTGTGATATGGGTACTACTAATAATCAACCACAGGTAAATGCCACATTTGCGCCAGAGAGTTATATCACCAAACCATCCCAATTGCACAACTTTTTAAGTTTTATGTGCTTAGATAATTTTTCTTTTTTCAGAGTATGAGAAGTGGAATTACTTTTATTTTTCTGTTTCTATCAATAATATTTCAGGAGAAGTGAAGTTAGTTTTAAGTTTCTGTGTTTCTATCATTTTGTCTTATTTGATATGAATGAGTTGATAAAGCCAAACTCATTTGGTAGATTCTACGAGGTGATGGCTAGTAGCTTTTGGAATACAGCTAATCCAAAAAACAGAAATCTAAGATGTGAAATGTGATCTTTCTATTCTAAATCAAATAGAGAAGAAGTTTTGATCAAAGAAATGGTCAGAATGTCAATTATGCAACTGGGACAAGTTTCTCCAAGTAAGTGAAATACTAAGAATGTTGCCGAATCACAAAAGTAAACAAATAATTTGAGACCACTAACGACCCTCCAAGAAACGGGCCAAAGTTTGGGGCTTTCACTAAACAGCATGAATAGATGTTTCTTTTGGTTCCAGATAAACATTGTATTACGTTATTCCTAAAATCTTTCCGGAGGGCACTAGGGTTTGACGCAAGAGTCTCTCAGCCAAGAAACCATGGAAGCAGAACGACTTCCTGTTTCCCGACGCATCAAGCAGTCTTCAACCTCAATAAATGCAACAGATCTCATCATCGAGATACTCTCGAGATTGCCCGCGAAGTCTATAGCGAGGTTTCAGTGCGTATCGAAGTTCTGGGGCTCTATAATTCGCCTTCCATATTTCAACAAGTTGTTCATGACCAGGTCTTTCGTTCGCCAGCAGATATTGTTGGCCTGCCAAAAAGAAGGTGAGTTGTTCTTCTTCTCCTCACCTCTTCCTGAAAAGCTTGAGGAGAAGTCGTCTCCAGTAGCCGCCACTAGTCTTGTGAAAATTCCCTTCAATTATTCATGTGAAAGATTTAGTCCTATCAATGGCTTCGTCTTTCTTAGAGATTATCCTTTCTTAAACGGAAAGGAAAATACGAATGTGGTATGTAACCCCGGTACCGGACAATCCTTTACTCTACCGAAAATCGAGACGAGTAAGGATGGTGAGGTGAACAGTTTTTTTGGGTATGATCCGATCGAGAAACAATTCAAGGTATTGTCTATGACCAACAATGGTAGAGAATCTAAGGAGCATCAAGTTATGACGCTAGGAAGTGGAAAAATGTCATGGAGAAAGATTGAGTGTTTACTTCCCCATCTACCTATATGTAGTGCGATATGCATCAATGGTGTTTTGTATTATCGAGCTGCAAAGCCTATGATCAGCGGGTTACAGAAGACTATGATAGTTTTGTTTGATTTTAGGTCTGAGAAGTTCCGCTTTATTAAAGACATGGAAAATTTCAGTGACCCAAGGAACAATGTGGCAACTCTGATAGACTATAATGGTAAATTAGGCGCAATTATGTCTGGAGGATCTTCCGTTGTCAATGGAAATAGTAAAAGTTTCGAGTTGTGGGTTTTAGAAGACTTTGAGAAACAGGAATGGTCCATGCATATTCATGTATTGCCCCCATCATGGAAGAATGTAGTTGCAGAAGCTAACTTATACTTTGTTGGAGCTATTGGTACAGATGAAATCGTTTTGTCGCAACCGCAGTATGCATATGACCGTTTCTACGTTGTCTACTACAATATCGAGAGAGAGACAGTCACAAGAGTTGAAATTCAAGGATTGGAAGCGTTCAAGGGTAACAGAGTTTATACCTTTGTAAACCATGTAGAGAACGTGAAGCTTATGGAAGTGATTTAGGACTTTATAACTTGAGTTTTGCAACATAGCGTAGTTTGGCTCTTAAGCTTTTTTTTTTGTTTTTTTTGGAAGTTTTTACTAGATAATATATTCATCCTTTTGTTACATTAATGGTTGTTCTAAGGTTTTTTAGCCTTTTAAACTCTTTTATTGTTCATGAGTTATATGTTTTTTTTTTGTCAACTAGTTATATGTTAATTATCCTTGGTTAAAGAACACATTCCGCTGAAAAACATCTAAAATGTGGGTAAACAAAGGCTCGAAATGAGTATGAATTTGCTTAAACATAGATAGATCCTAGAACTATGATTGTTCTGTAAACCCAACAAGATAACTAAACTGATATAGTATTGACTCTATAAAACTCTATAAAATATTATAAGACATTTTAAAATTTATCTTAGATTTTTTTTTTTTAATTATTATTTATGGATTTTATTTAAAACTTAAAAACAAATTGGTTTGGGGAAGAATGATGAAGGCAAAATTGGATTTTTAAATTTAATTTTCAAATTTAATTTTGACGTCGTGTATGAAAAAGACAAAAATTTCTCAGTTCGTGTATTAATCTAGGAACGAATTTTACTTCGTGTATTAATATGACAACACTAAAAATTTGTGTATTTTTCTGGCAGAAGTTGTACACTTCGTGTATTTTTCAGGGTTTTCTCTCACAAATTAGTATGCTAGTTTCCTTTGATTTTAGGACTGAGAAGTTCCACTTCATGAATGTCATGAAAAATTCCAGTAGAGCAGTTAGCTGGGGAGCAACTCTTATAAACTACAAGGGTAAACTAGGCTCACTTGCGTCTGATTATAGGCTTTGCATTGAAGGTAGTTATGTAGCAGTTTTGAGTTGTGGGTTCTGGAAGACTTTGAGAAACAGGAATGGTCCAAGTATCTTCATATATTGCCTCCATTGTGGAAGAATGTTGTTAAAGACGCCTACTTACGCATTGCTGGTTTTACTGGTACAAATGAAATCGTTGTGTCCAGTCGTCACTATCCAGATGATAGTTTCCATGTTTACTACTACAATATCGAGAGAGAGACGATAATAAGAGTTGAAATCCAAGGAATGGAGGCGTTCAAGGATTATGGAATTTACACCTATGTAAACCATGTAGAGAGTCTACACCTGAAGCTTATTTAATCGTTTTGGCAGTTGATAACTTGAGATTTTGTTTTAACAAAGCTAGTTTGGCTCCTAAGTTCTTGTTTTTTTCTTTTTCTTTTATGTGATGTTCTTCTTGGATAATCATATTCATATCCCTTTGGTTAAAGTATTAGGAATTGTGACTCAAGATATGGATGGAAGGAGAGATTTACATTTGTAGTGTTAGAAATTTTTTAGCCTTTTAAACTCTTATTATCTTCGTGATATATTTTATGTTCATGTGTTATATATATGTTAATTAATTATCCTTAATTAGAGAAGACATTCCGCTGAAAAAGTATTTAATAAAATATGGGTAAACTATGCACAAAGGAGTACGATTTTGCTTAAACATATATAGATAGATCCTAGAACTATGACTGTTCTGCTTCTGCAACAAGATGACTAAACTGATATATATAGTCTTGTAAACGACAGCGTTTTGTTACTAATTAATTATGACGGTCTGCATTGTTCAATTTGAAAGAGTTGGTGTTTTTTTTGTTGCTAAAAAAAAAAAAAAAAAAAAAAAGNAAAAAAAAAAAAAAAAAGAGTTGGTGTTTTACTAATCAAAACAATAAGTTTAGGTTTGAAAATAGAAATTGATCAGTCGGTCAGGGATGTCTTGGGGATAAAAACGAAACAACTATATATATATTTACCTTTCTTTCAACTTTTCGGCTGAATTTGAAAAGGAAAACACTTGTTGTGGCTTGCGTATACAAGGGGCAAACTTAGGGTTTTGAAACAGAGTGTCTCCTCGGTCATGAAATCATCACGCCGGAGAAAGGTCTCAGAGGAGTTTCAAACGAGATCGAAGACGTTTCTAGATAGAATACGTAACTCGTTTCCGCTCCCAATCGAGCTCACCATCGAGATATTCTCGAGACTGCCGCCGAAATCGATAGCGAGATGTCGTTGCGTATCGAAGCCATGGGCCTCCTTTCTTCGCAGTCCAGATTTCAGGGAACTGTTCCTCACCAGATCTTATGCTCGTCCTCGGCTATTGTTCGCCTACCAAAAAGAAGATGAGCTGTTTTTTTACTCCTCACCTCAACCCCAAAATCCCAGTGATAACTCGTCTCCTGTAGCCGCTAGTTATCTTACGAAGATTAGCAGTATCGGTTCGTATGAAGATAATAATATCAATGGCTATAAAGATAGTTGTATCAACGGCTTGTTCTTTTGCAGAGGTGATAGGACCTTAAATGGAAAGGTAGATACAAGGTCAGTGATATGTAACTTTAGCACCCGACAGTCTTTTACTTTACCCAAAAGGACGAGGAAGAGGAAGAAGGAGCAGAGATTTTTTGGTTATGATCCGATTGAGAAACAGTTCAAGGTACTATCCATGAGTTATGAAATATATAATACGCCTCTTGATGATGAGTATAAAGTTTTGACACTGGGAGCTGGTAAAATGCGATGGAGAAAGATTGAATGTTGCAAATTCCATATTCCTTTTGGTAATAATGTGATATGCATCGGTGGTTTTCTTTATTATCGAGCTTTGATTTACATGCCAGAGCTTGTGCTTGTTTCTTTTGATTTTACGACTGAGAAGTTCCGCTTCATGAAATTCAAGGAAATTTTCAGTAGAGCTGTTAGCTTGAAAGCAACTTTTATAAACTACAATGGTAAACTAGGCTCACTTGCGTCTGGTTCTAGCAATGTCAGTGGATGTATTCCAAGTATTGACTTGTGGGTTCTGGAAGACTTTGAGAAACAGGAATGGTCCAAGTATATTCATATATTGCCTCCATTGTGGAAGAATGTTGTTGAAGACGGCTACTTACAAATTGCTGGATTTACTGGTGCAAATGAAATCATTTTTTCCAGTCGTCGCTATCCAGATGACGGTTTCCATGTTTACTACAACAGTATTGAGAGAGGGACGATGACAAGAGTTGAAATACAAGGAATGGAGGCATTCAAGGATTATGGAATTTACACCTATGTAAACTACGTAGAGAACCTGCAGCTTATTTAATCCTTTTGGGAGTTGAGAATATGAAATTTTGTTTTAACAAAGCTAGTTTGGCTCCTTAGTTCTCTTTTTTTTCTTTTTCTTTTTCTTTCTGTGATTCTCCTTAGTTCTCTTTTTTTTCTTTTTCTTTCTGTGATTATCTGCTCGGATAATCATATTGATCATATCCCCTTGATTGGAGTAATTGGTATTTTTAACATAGCTAGTTTGGCTCTAAAGTTCTTTTTCAGTTACAGTAATGTTTCTAAGCTAAATTTTTAGCCTTTTAAAACTCTTAATTATCTTCATGATATATTTTATGTTCATGAGTTATGTGTTAATTATCCTTAGTTAAAGAACACATTCCGCTAGTAAATACAAGAGTATATGAATTTGCTTGCTGATCAAAAGCAAATAAATAAAATTGCTTAAACCTAGAGAGATCCTAGAACTATGATCGTCTTGTAAACCCAACAAGATGACTAAACTGATAGGGTTTAGGGTTTTAGCCAGTGTGTTGAATCTTGGGTTTTCAAAAACAACAGTGACTCCTCTGCCATGACATCACGCCGGAGAAAGGTCTCAGAGGAGTCTCGAACCATTTCACAACGCAATACGAGATCGAAGACCTTTCAAGATAAAATACATAACTCGTTGCCGCTCCCAATCGATCTCACCATCGAGATATTCTCTAGACTGCCTGCGAAATCGATAGCGAGATGTCGTTGCGTATCGAAGCCATGGGCCTCCTTGCTTCGTCGTCCAGATTTCACCGAGTTGTTCCACACCAAATCTCGTGCTCGGCCTCGGCTCTTGTTCGCCTGCAAAAAAGAGGGTAAGATGTTCTTTTTCTCAGCACCTCAGGTACTTATTGTGCATCCTCGTAAGATATTGTGACAATATCGGTTCAAATCTAGATAGTTGTATCAACGGCTTGTTTTTTTTTTCAGAGGTTACTGGACCTTAATTAAATGGAAAGGTAGATACAGTGTCAGTGATATGTAACCTTAGCACCGGACAGTCTTTTACTTTACCCAAATGGAAGAGGAAGAAATGGAAGGAATAAGGATGATGAGATGAGATTTTTTGGTTATGATTCGATTGAGAAACAGTTCAAGGTAATATCTGTAAGCTATGATCCGAATGAGTCTCTTGAGGAGTATAGAGTTCTGACACTGGGAACTGGTAAAATGCCATGGAGAAAGATTGAATGTTGCACACTCCATTTCCCTTTCTGTAAAGCGATATGCATCGATGGTGTTCTTTATTATCGAGCTGTGATCCGCAGTTCAGAGATTATTATGCTTGTTTCCTTTGAGTTTACGACTGAGAAGTTCCGCTTCATGAAAGTCATGGAAAATTTCAGTAGAGCGGTTAGCTCGGAAGCAACTTTTATAAACTATAATGGTAAATTAGGCTCACTTGCGTTTGGGGTTGAAGATGTCAGTGGATATATTACAAGTTTTGAGTTGTGTATTCTAGAAGACTTTGAGAAACAGAAATGGTCCAAGCATCTTCATATATTGCCTCCATTTGTTGAATACATATATATTTTCTTAGATTTACTGGTACAAATGAAATTATTTTGTCCAGTGGTCACTATCGAGATGATGGTTTCCATGTTTACTACTACAATATTGAGAGAGAGACGATGACAAGAGTTGAAATCCACGGAATGGAGGAGTTTAAAGGTCATGGAATTTACACCTATGTAAACCATGTAGAGAACCTGAAACTTATTTAATCATTTTAGGAGTTGAGAATTTGAGATTTTGTTTTAACAAAGCTAGTTTGGCTCCTAAGGTATTTTTTTTCTTTTTTCTGTGATGTTCTTCTTGGATAATCATATTCATATCCCTTTGGTTAAAATATTTGGTGTTCTATAGGCTAACTTTTCTAGCCTTTTAAAGTCTTTATTACATGATTGAGTCATTTGGTGAGTTATGTGTTAATAAACAAGGTAAAGGCCACACTGACACTACAATGTGCCTAAAGAGTTGTTGTTTGTAAGATTGTGGCGAGCTTACTATCCATATGCAAAAAATGGTACGAATGTGTTTGGTGAATAGAATAAATATGTCCTTTCCCATCAAGAAAAATTGAATCAAATATTGGTTAACATAAAGTCTGAAAAATTGTTTATAAATTTAGGGAGCTAGATTCCAGAAAGATGATTGAACGAGCGGTCTGTTGCCCTTGCCCCTCTCTCGACGGTCTGCTTTGTTGGTTTAGAAGGTATGGGGTTGACTGATCTATATTATGGTATTAAATTAGAATTCATCAAAACATCAGGACGTGCGGGTTTTTATTTCGTTATAGTTTTTTAAAGAATATATAGTGATTTTGTATTTTAATATTTAAGATGTCTCTTATATGTAGATAATATAATATCAATTTGAGAATATGTTTCACAATAGTGTTATATATCTGCACAATGTTAAAAATTTTGATAGCCAAAAAAAAAAAAAGTAGTTGTGAGAGAATACTTCAAATCATACAAACTTCACTAACTTGATAATTTTATATGGCTATCTTACCATATTTTTGAGATGCGGATAATTTTATATGGATAAGAATTAGGGTTTGAGTGGGTTAATTTTATATGGCTATCTTACCAAGCAAACTCATAGAAAATCTGTCAGAGATTTGAGATGTGGATAATTTTATATGGCTATCTTACCAAGCAAACTCATAGAAAATCAATTAGGTTTAAAAGACTATGATAGCCAATACTGTCATGGATGCCTACTGTTTGTTTAAAATTCTTCAAAACTATGAATATATCAATATTCATAGGCTTACAACTATCTAGCTCATTGGATCTTTCTACACGAATATTATTTATCTAGATAGAGAACAAAATAAAAATGAGAGTCAATATTGATACTATATATAATCCACATATCGACATAACTTTTTCCTCATTAAACAAGTAATATCAAAATACAGTTTCTTTCTAGATTTTTTTTTCTTTTCAGCTTTAACTTTTTTGCCAAAATAAAAATGTATAGAGGGAATCTTGTTTTTTCAGAAGAGATCATCAAAAGACATATCTAACGGATATGTACCACCAAATGAACAATTTTCTAAGAACTGAACATGAAGAAGTCCCACTAATGTTAGTGACTGATGCGGCTCGTACGGGCCTGAAACAATCTAATCAGTTCATATTCTTTAATTCACACAAGTTAATGTCACAAAACATAAAACTTGGCAATATCTAAAATGCTATAAAACCATAACTTATAAAACATACCATATTTGTTATGATTGACTATCCATATCCTCCTCAAAATCATTACATCTCGCTATATCTACACAAAGTTATGACCTCCTTTAACGTTTCACCATTTTAAAGTTGTATATCTAATTCCACCCGAGATAAGTTTTACATCTAAAACTACACCATTTTTTAAAAAACAGTGGTTACTGGTCATATTAAATAAAATACGGAATATAAACCATATAACCATACTCAACCGTAATTGGATGGAAAAATATGTTATACCCGACCCCAAAAAGACACTTAGCTCACCTGCAAATATCTGACCCGTTAAGAAGAAAAAAGTAGACAAATTCGATTCTAAAATATGGGTTTACCAAGGTAATTGACCCGTGATGGTATTTTGTTTGATAGCTAATGTACCGTGGATTTGGATATAGTGCAATAAAATACAATTTTGCATAGAAACATGTAAATTTAATGAATGTAATGAAACATTAGAGAAGATCGAAAGGAAAATTGTCATATTTTATTTCTGGAATGCATGTAATTTCAACAAACGTAAACCATTAACTTAATTCCTGATGGAAGTTGAATTAGGGATTATTGGAAGTATATATGTTTTGGTTATTATTATTTTTTGTTGTTGCAAAAGTGTTTTTGTTAATTTTTAAAATTGTTATTAATTAACTAAATAGTCATTAATATCTATATATAATAGCAAACTGACTTTTGTGCATGATGATGTCAGCAAATTTGATCGGACGATTGAGATTCGTTCATTTAATTTATCTGATGGCTGATATTTAATGTGATGATGTGCATTACGTCATCATGACATCAGCGAATAATTTGATCCAACGGCTGTAATCATTTTGTCTTTCCATCGTACGGTTTACATCATCTTTTCTGATCCAACGGCAGGGACTTAATCTATAAATATTTAGATGAGTTTTTTGTTTTATCAGAGAAGTAAATTATATATTTAATGGNTGTTTTATCAGAGAAGTAAATTATATATTTAATGGTTTTGATTTTTGTTATATCTGAAGGCTTGTGATTTATTTAATTATTATTTTTTCAATGTTATAATTAATATGATTCTCCGATTTTTA
>OVAP01002757.1:0-18471 GCA_900406295.1 Aurinia saxatilis
TGTTAATCAGTCGTTAACCTTTATCGCTGGTTCGGAATACTTAATGAATATCTGTCATAGATTTCTTTCGTTGTAGAAACTATGTTCTATTATTCGTGAGATAGACAAAATCACTAGGGTGAATTTCTGTACGGGCCTTTGATCTCTTTGTTTAAGAGTTAAAAAAATTTAGAGCTGATTTTTCTTTGATTAGGTTTTTGTCAAGACATAATTAAGAATTTATGCNATCAGGCGTTACAAAAAGCTAATATTAGAGAAGGATGACAAACGTGAAGAAGAAAAAAAAAAAAATGAAGAGACGGGTGAGAAGCGTGAAGAAGAAAAGAAGCGCTTTCAAAGCTACCCACGCGCCGCCTCATACAACGAACGGAAGAGCCAGACGTCCACAACCGTGAACCGACACGTGTCAACATGTAGAAGCGCGTACTAAAACACTCCGCGTTAGTGAGTGGGGATCGTAAGCTATACCAATAAATAAGAAAACGAATTTGCCAGCAAATGAAACGGACCAAAAAACTATTAAAAAAACATAATATCCAAATTATAAATAAAGAGGAAAATGAGAGTGTGAGAAATAAAAGTAAATGGGAAGCGACGACTGACTCTTCTTCCTCTTCCTCCTCCTCACCTCTCGTCTTTTAGGTTTCTGCAATTCTTTTGATCACAAGTTTACATTTTTTCGATTGCAGATTTTGGTTACGAGTTTTTCAATTTCAATTGTTAATCTCTTCGATCCTTTTACTTAATCATCCATTAGTACTCGAAGTCGAAGTCAAGGGTTTTTCGTGTTTTGGGGACTATGAAGCTCTAGGTAAATACTATGATTTCTTCTTGTTTTTGCTTATCTCATCATGTAATCATCGGATCTGTTTTGGGTTTTGTTCAAAAATGAATCTTTTTTTTTTGTCCTAGGGACCTTCCTCATTCTGTTCTCAACTTGTGTCTTTTCTTTGAATTGAAGTTTTGGAAACATTCATTCAATACCTAGTTGGTTTCTTCTTTTAGAATCAATTATCTAATTCTTACCTTAGTATGTTTCTGTTTGACTTCTCTACTATCTTTCATTTCTCCTAGCTCTTGATTTGCTCTTATTATGATGATAGTGTGATTTCTCCATCTAAATTTGTATTTCTCATACTTTAGGTGTGTACAAGTGATTCAGAGGGAGATATATTCATACATAGCAGTCAAGATGCTTGAGGGTCCAAAGTTTGATGTGCTCGGTGTTGGCAACCACAACCACAACAACAATTACTATGCCTTCACTCAAGACTTCTATCAGAAGCTCGGTGAAGAAGGTACAAATATGTCTGTTGACAGTATGCAGACAAGTAATGCCGGAGGGTCTGTGTCCATGTCTGTGGATAACAGTAGTGTTGGCTCTAGTGATGCTCTTATTGGCCATCCCGGTTTGAGGCCTACCCGCCATCCCTACTCTCTCTCTGCTGAGCATAGCGTTTATCGCCCGGGAAGGGTTACACATGCACTTAATGACGATGCCTTGGCACAAGCTTTGATGGATAGTAACTATCCAACTGAGGGCCTAGCAAACTACGAAGAGTGGACGATTGATCTGAGGAAACTTCACATGGGTCCTGCTTTTGCACAAGGGGCGTTTGGTAAGTTATACAGAGGGACTTACAATGGAGAGGACGTGGCGATTAAGCTCCTCGAGAGGCCAGAGAGCAGTCCTGAGAAAGCACAAGCTCTGGAACAGCAGTTTCAGCAGGAGGTTTCTATGCTTGCATATTTGAAACATCCTAACATTGTTAGGTTTATTGGTGCATGTATCAAACCGATGGTGTGGTGCATTGTGACTGAATATGCAAAGGGAGGTTCGGTTAGACAGTTTCTGACTAAGAGACAAAACCGAGCTGTGCCCTTGAAGTTGGCTGTTAAGCAGGCGTTGGATGTTGCCAGGGGTATGGCTTACGTCCATGAGCGCAACTTTATTCACCGGGATCTTAAGTCAGATAACCTCCTCATAAATGCTGACCGGTCCATCAAGATTGCTGACTTTGGCGTTGCAAGAATTGAAGTCCAAACCGAAGGGATGACACCAGAGACTGGAACTTACAGATGGATGGCCCCGTAAGTTGGAATGACTTTCTGTGAATTATAGTTCACATTCTGTCCTGGTCTTGTCTTTTATTATCTTAGATAACTGCTAGTTATATACATTTATCATATTGACATCTGTTGATTGATGCAGAGAGATGATCCAGCACAGACCTTACACTCAAAAAGTGGATGTGTATAGTTTTGGAATTGTGCTGTGGGAGTTGATAACGGGGCAGTTACCGTTCCAGAACATGACAGCAGTTCAAGCTGCATTTGCAGTGGTTAACCGAGGAGTTCGTCCAACGGTCCCATCAGACTGTCTCCCTGTGCTTGGAGAGATCATGACTCGTTGCTGGGATGCAGACCCAGAAGTCCGTCCTTGTTTTGCAGAGATTGTCAATCTTCTTGAGGCAGCAGAAACAGAGATAATGACAACTGTGAGAAAAGCCCGTTTCAGATGCTGTATCACACAACCAATGACAATCGACTAATCTGTTGTGAAGAAAGAGAGAAAGATGAATAACGAAGTAAGAGCAACATAAAAGGGGTAAAGAAACAAGGAAGGGCTAAAAGGAGTAAAGAAAGAAAAAGAGAGGAAGGTAGAAGGTGTTTAGATATATATATATATAAATTTGTGTGNCAAGGAAGGGCTAAAAGGAGTAAAGAAAGAAAAAGAGAGGAAGGTAGAAGGTCTTTAGATATATATATAAATTTGTGTGTATCTCTATATAAANGGAAGGGCTAAAAGGAGTAAAGAAAGAAAAAGAGAGGAAGGTAGAAGGTGTTTAGATATATATATATATAAATTTGTGTGTATCCGTTTGTATCTCTTTTCCCAAGATAGGAAAAGTAACCCAACCATTTTAGAATTACTGATTTCTATTGTATCAAGAAAAAAAAAAAAAATGTATCTGAAAGTGTTTGGCCTAGGTTTCCTTGAATTGCTTGTTCCTTATTCCTACAGCATTTGATGTTTCTTCACCTTAAATGGTGGTGAAGTTGGTCTCTCTTTCACAGAGGAAGGTGTCAATAAACTCAATCCGATGAGTAGAGACAATGTGGTGCTACGTTGCAAACTTGCCGGAGGTCGAGCCCATGCACATCTGTTCTCTCTTCTAAACTCGTGTAATAATGGTTTCTACTTGATGTGCAACAAGCAAAATCATGATTATGCATATCTTCCTTTTATAATTACTCATCATTAAATAAGCATGTAACTTAAACAAAAAATGATACAAGTACTTTCATCAAAACTTTGGATAGTGAAAACCCATCTTAGCACAAAGATCAAATCAGAAAGGNTACTCATCATTAAATAAGCATGTAACTTAAACAAAAAATGATACAAGTACTTATCATCAAAACTTTGGATAGTGAAAACCCATCTTAGCACAAAGATCAAATCAGAAAGGAAAAAAAAATTAATATTGAACATCGTCTTGTTCATCCTAATCCTCTTCATCACTGCTCATGTTATCATCCTCATCATCATCATGGTCACCGTCTTCATCCTCACCTTCAGTGTACAACTGGAACAACCCTTGTTCACCATCAAGGATCATCTCTGCCTCTTCGTCATCGAAATCGCTCGCACTATCTTCATTGTCATCACTGCTCATGTCATCGTCTCCACTGTCACTATCGTCTCCGCCTAGCCCCAGAATCCGGTCCAAGTCATCTTCATCTTCATCATCTTCGTCCTCATCCTCTGTCTCATCATCGTCGTCGGGATCAGAGTCATCATCGGTTGGTCTCCGCCTACCAATCTCATACACCCTGGCTGAGGAAAACATGTCTTCTTGATCTTCCATCGTGATCAAACCAAGGAAAGAATCTGTCGGTTCCGTTGCAAAGTCAAGGAGACATCGGTCCACAGGAATAGTTGCAATGTCTGAGTAGTTGATGGCATCAAGAGTCCGGAAAGCAGCAAACAATGGATGCTTCACACGTCGTGTGTGAATAGCAGACATAACATCCTCAATGTTCCTCCTCAACATTGCATATATCACATCTCCCCTGGAGTTGAATGTAATAGCTGTCTGGTCCAGTGATGGCACACTTCTAAGAAGCCTGGAATTCCTCAGGTCCCAGACCTCTGAGTTTATGATTACCTGTACGCATGAACAAGCCAAGACACAGTAGTTAGTGAGGGGTGGGTGTACAGAGGTTGTCTTTGCAGATTGCCTAGTGTGTGAACTGTTCTGGGTTGGGTTGGGCATTAATCAAGTGTGGTTTGGTAAACTGAAATAGGAATAATGGTTTCATAAAGTTGGTCCTATCACATATTTGGCAATATCATTCAGACAACGTCAAAACAGATAAGCATTACCTCGTTTCCAGAAGGATGAAAACCACCACCGCCATAATCAGTAAACTGATCAAACCGTTTGGTAGGGACCGGGGCACGGACATCCCAGAGAACACCATTCCACAATATCAAATTATCACAGGGGCTGAAGTGTACAAGAGAATAGGAATTACTTCGAGAAGAAGTGCCAGTGAAAGTGTCAGTGAGTTTGAGGGACTGACTGCAGGTCTTTACATCATATACAAGAACATCTTTTGATGATGCTTCACAAGAGATGGCAGCGAAATGTAGCCCGGAGTTGCTGAATTTTGCAGCCCTGCATCCATCAAAGGAGTGTCTAGGTCCACCGGCGACAGTAGTGGCGTCCCACAACTGCACATCATTGGAGCTCGAAGAAAGCAACAACTGAGTTCCACCAGAGACATATGGCTGAACAAGTGTAACCGGAGCCTCGTGACCTGCAAAACTCTCAAGCAAGCTACCGCTGCTAGCTTCAAAAATCTTGATTTCTCCAGCATGAGTACCAGCGGCTAGATGATGAGTACCTCCAAGAAGTGAAATGCATGTAAAGAGTGTACCCTCATCCCGGCAAGATCTCCAAGATTTAAATCTGCTGAATACAAACTGGCGGTCCCTCCGATTCCCATGGACTCCACTGTAGAAGCTTTGGAGCTCACGGGTGCCAAGACGGCCAGTGATGTTTAATGGAGCTTCAAGTAATCGCTTAGGCTCAGGACAGACATGCGGGTGTAGGAGAGACAAGGGAGGAAGAGTTGTGACTGGAGCCAGGCATTGCCTGTGTTGGTGCTTCAAGTACTGAACCACAAGGGAGTCTAGAGATAACCGATCCAGTGTTGAAGGCTGGGGATCGCTTGGAAGCCTTAGCTGAGAAGCAGGTGTCATGTAGCCCAGTCTGGAGCTCCCAGATTGGTTGACATCTAAAGCTGAAGCTGGTGTTTGGAAACCTGAACCATCCGCAAGGGTTGAATCGCCCATTTTGATTTTTTTCACCGAACACGATTCAGGGGGGAGCTCAGATGACTTTCGTTTTTTTGGCAGTGCAATCGGGGTCTTAAACTGAGCATCGGCATCAGTGTCATTCTTCAGCACTAATTCTTCAGCAGCTTCTGAAGTATCAGCAAAGGCTGAATCTGAATTTGAACTGCTATTTATTCTCTGCGTAGACAGAGGTTGAGCGTCATGAGAGGAAGATTGCTTCCTTAACTGCGAACTAAAGCTAGGTGAGAAAGTAAGCTGCTTCTTCTTTGCGGATAATACTGCATTACCTCTCGAACTAGGACCTTCGTCATGTGTACCTCTCGAACTGNTATCAGCAAAGGCTGAATCTGAATTTGAACTGCTATTTATTCTCTGCGTAGACAGAGGTTGAGCGTCATGAGAGGAAGATTGCTTCCTTAACTGCGAACTAAAGCTGGGTGAGAAAGTAAGCTGCTTCTTCTTTGCGGATAATACTGCATTACCTCTCGAACTAGGACCTTCGTCATGTGTACCTCTCGAACTGGGAAAAAATCCACCGTTAGCACGGCCAGAAGGCCATAGTTGCTGTGCTACCGGCGTGGATGTCTCTTGTGTAGTGGAAGCCAACTGTTTCTTCTTTGCAGATAGAGCTGCATCACATCTCTGCTTAGGATCTTCATCATCTGTAGAGACTTTTGGTTTGCTGGTGAAAAATCCGCAGTTGGCACGGCCAGAGGGCCATCGTTCTTGAGCTACTGGCATGGATATCTCCTGTGTAGAAGAATAGGCCACTGAAGAAGGGGGAGCCAACGAAGGTAGAGGAGTTAATTGAGCCTCCTTTAACAGTGCTGAAGCACTTTCACCGAGACCTGATGCCTGGAGGTGTTCATGGATCAGGAGCAAAAGCTCCTTAGAATCATATGTTATAGGCGTTGCGGCTGCAATGGCAGCTCTTTCAATGCGCCGCAATGTTGGAGTAGCAGCATCACTGGCCGTTATGGTAGTCCCATGCCCTGAATTTGTCACTATCTGCACGCACATATATATTAAAAATTGTCACTATCTGCACGCTAAAAAAATAAAAATGGAGAGCGCACAAAGAATCCTGAGGAGACGCAGCAATAAAGAAAAAATAATAAATCAACTCATATAATTACCCCAATCAGCTCAAGCGCCACCTGAGCAAGTTCAGCTTGCCATCTGCCCTGATCTGTTCCACTTAACTGGCCCCCTGATTCTCGAATAAGTTCCGATAAACTCTTACCAACCTAGAAACCATGTTTGGAACGTCAATACATATAATCTACGATGCCTGCTCAACTTCATCAGATGTTTCTCAAAGATAATTTTAGAAACAACAGATATGTACATAACTAGGGAAAGAAAATAGCTACCCTACCTCAAGTTTTGTCAGTATTTGTGCAATTGCATCATCTCTAGCCAGACCAAGTAGTACCCTGCAAGCGAGAGCTCGTAGACAATCTGGGCTAGCAGGGGGATTCACATATATTCTGGGCTGAAGAAGTTTTAAGAGAATCTTTATACCATCGTTCGTACGAACAGCCTCACGTGCTTCACCATACGCCTTCTCCAACAGAGTAGCAAGACCAGCAGAACCAGGTACTCCTAAGAAAATTCTCCCCCCGACTAAACCTGAGGACGCTGGTGCAACAGGAGTTTGCGGAGCTATACCTGTGGACTGAGTACCTGCAGCAACATCGGTAGAAGAACGGCCAGTGGCTTGGCCGGGAACAGGTGCAAGAGGCGGCTTATTGCTTATTGAAGGTGGTGGGCACACCAGATTGATTAGGACATTTAGTGCAGGCTGTATTATCTTCATTAAAAAATAAAACATCAAGAAGGCATGTATCAATGAGAAGCAGAAGACGAAAAATCAACCCAATATGAAAGGAAGGATAGAAGCAAAGTACTGACCTCAGGGTCCACTATGCTGTTGGAAATATTCGCTGCGTCCAGAATGACAGCAATACCAGCACGATTGTTGCTGAGTGTGGTCTCTTTAATTGCTATGCGTCCAGCAGGTATTGATGTAACTATGTGAAGAACACCAAAGGCATACTGAAGAAGATCATGCAGATAACGGTCTACAGGTGGAGTCTGCGCATGTGACCATAATGTAAATACAAGGTAGACAAAAGAAGTCCAGGTGGAGAGTAAAATACTACATTACCTGACATAATTCTAACAGAGTAACATGTCCAGAGGAGTCCAAAAAGTTTTTGATAGCAGGCCAATGAGATCTCGCGAAGAAGGTTGGACCCAATTTCCTATCCTTCTGTACCTGAAGGAACACGGCATCTACAGCTTCGTTGCTGATGTCAAGGGGCTTATAGGCTGCCCTAATATTGGGAACATTCCGTACACCACCTCTGCTACTTCTGCTAGGACGTATTGACTCCACAAGCAAAAGAAAATGAGCTCTAAAATACTGGCGCAAAGCAAAACAGGTGTGAAAAGCCATCTGTTTCGCGGAAGACGTCATGACTTCAGAATTAACACCAGTTCTAACTGAGGCTGCATCTTTAAGAATGGCAAGGAGTTTTTGCAGACTATCATGAGCATCAAATGCATCTAAAATGGCTCTGAAAACAAAAGCAGCAGCAAAGAATAAGGCTGCATTTTTTCTCGCTTGATCCTGGGAACACTCTAGAAGTTCGGTAGCTAATTTAACCACTTCATGTATAAGATCTGATGGAAGTGCACAGACACGTTCCATGATACCCTGAGATGAACTTTGAAGGTAAGAAGAAGTTGGATAACAAGAATATACTAACTAAACACTAAGATACTATGCTAACAAAAAAAATCATTAGAAATTATCAAAGTTTTCTGCTGTAACCTGAAGAGAGCCTATCGTGTATAAGCAAGATGAGAGACCATAAAAGGTCTCAGTAACCCTTGGGACATCAAGTAATTTCTGTATGCCACCCCGGTCCACAAACATTGCAGCAAACTTCCGGTGTGCAGCCAAAGCGCAAATTAACTTCATGACATCAGGTAACAACGGAGGTAGTCTAGAAAGAGCATCACGGCAGGATGTACGTTCCAGTAGCATAATGCAGACATCAACACCTTTCTCATGGAGAACAGGTCCCAGAACCTCAACATATTCTCCCAGTATCTCAAGGCAGTGAATGCAATATTTTTCTTGTAACTTACCCAAAGATTCAATATCTGGAATTGAAATTTCTCCAAAATCCTCAACTGCGTTTGTTTCCACGCTTTTTAAATCCGTAGTCTGATCAGATGCAACACAAGTCGGATTTCTGCCACCAACAACAAAGCAGTGTTAAAAACCCTAAACAATCTGGACGTAAACAGAAGCTAAATAATTGATATATGGCAATGATATTATCCACAGCAGCACGCATAACTAACCTTGACACCTCAGTAGCATTAGCCGCATCTATGACCGTAGCAGCTGCTCGAGAAGCAGCAGACACAGCAGCTTCTTCACTGCCTGAAGAGTTGAATTCCTGCATAATATAAAAGAAAGCCAATCAACAAATATATCAGGTCCCATGAACCAGAAGCTCATTAAGGAAATGAAATCATTAACAGCTAACAAAAAGAAAACATGCCTCCAAAGCTGCAGTTTTAACAAGCTCTGCTGCAGCATCGCCAGCTGCTTTAACCGCTTCCGCAGGAGCATCAGCAGCTCTAGCTTCTGTTTCAGCAGCTCCAACTGCTTTCTTTACAAGATCAGTGATGTTTTTGGTTCCTATTATGCAACCTTGAAAGCACTCATCATTATCCTCTCTTTCTATCTCCATGATATCAGACTTCATTTTCGCCAGAAATACACTCACATCTTCTGCACTTCTCGCATCAGAAATTTTAGGTAAATCCCTGACAGCCAGACGACCTGATCCAGGAGATGCCACAAGAACTTCAGTATCAGTTGCACCTTCGTAAACCCTTGCTCTGGCCCTGGATTTTGATCGGTTAAGTCTATGTCTTGAAGGGTCATCTTTTGCACTAATGTCATCTCCAGGTTTTATTTTACTATCAACAACGCCTGATCTTTCTCTACCATCATTTTCCGGCTCGTCTTCACACCGTACATCAGGTTGTCCCATATCTCTTCCAGAGTCGGTCTCTGCAACATGATCAGCTTCAACTGTATCCACAACCTTCCGCACCCTAACCCGGCCTTCTTCTTTTATTTTAAAAGACACCTGTTTGGCCTCAGTTGTGTGAAGGGCATCTCTACGGCTTGTGCTTGATTCTCCAATAACTCGTACTCGAAGATAATGCATAAGCTTAGCAGATAGTCCTGATGACAAGACTTCTTCAACTAATTGACCACGACTTTTATCGGTCAGACAAACAAAGAAACAAAAAATTCAGTTGAGGGCGCAAAAAAAGAATAGCAAAAATCAACAGGAGACAGCAAATTAAAGAATGATTATCCAATACCTCACCAGAGAGAGAGCAAGAAGTCCAGTCGAATAAGTCTTTAACATTTCAGAATCGGAGGCTTCTTTCCTGCCCGACTCTTCACCAGGAAACTTGACTGACTCTTCCATGACCCAATTTTTAAAGTTGTCCGTAACACCATCGTCGAAAACATGAGGGTACTAATAAAAAACCAAAATTGCTTCAGAGCTAAACTTAAAAAGAAAAAGGAAGAAGAATGGTGTATATCTTCTTACCGCCCAAGTAAGCGAACAGTTCATTAGCAACCTTGTAGAAGCTGCCTTGATCGCCGTTGAGTAAGAATTATCCGATAGATAAGTTGACGATACCAATTCAAAGAACTCATCATTTTCCTGCAAAAAATCAAGAAAACCAAATAAGAAAGAAATAATCCCAATATGAACAATCCAAGAAAAAAAAACTTACTCTGATGAGATTACACAGCTTGCCACTAATATGATGAGCACGATCATTAGAATAGTACCCATGCTTCTCTATAAACCTAACCAACACCACACCACAAATCATCAACAAATTTCAAAAAAAAAGAAAAAAAAAAAAANCAAATTTCAAAAAAAAAGAAAAAAAAAAAAAGAGTGTAAGTGAGTGAGAGAGCAAAGAAAACATACAGAGCCTCCTGAGATTCAAGAATATGACAAAGAGCGTGAAGAACATTAGGATTAGGGTTATTAGCAGCAGAAGTGATTTTCTCCATAAGCTTCTGCGACTTCTCTATAATCTCATCCTCCTTGCTTCTATTATCTTCTTCTTCTTCTTCTTGTTGTCCGGAATTAGCTCCTCCTCCTCCTCCGGCTGAATACGCCGTTATCATTTCCATCGCCGCAACAATATCCGCCGCCGCTTCTTCGCTTAGGTTACCAAACCTTTCCCTGTCCATAATTTTCCTCTCTTTACAAAGTACAAAATCGATACGCTTACAAAAAACAAAATTGAAAACGGGGAAAAAGGTTTTTTAGTTGTGAAGTAGCAGAAGAAGGTGGTAGACGGAGACGACGAATCAAAACCGACTCACACTAAAAGTATAACCCGACCCGGTTAAACAAACCCTAGCCCATACTTTTCTTGTAATGGGCCTAACAAAAGGCCCATGTTTAACTGTGTTATGTTAACGACGTCGAGCTCCATCGTCTCCGGCGCGATGGACGGAGAAGGAGCTTCTTCGTCGGAAAACCAGATCGAGAAATGGACAGAGTAGGTTTTTCGTAATTCTGATTCTGATTGATTTTCGCGTAATCAAAATCGATTACGGGATTTGTTTGATTATATTCAGAGAGCAGGATCAGTTGAAGAAGAAACTGATCGTCTCCGATGACTTCTCATGGAGGTTATCGTCATCAATGGAGATGATGCTTAAGTACGTCGGAGGTGTAGACATGAGCTTTTGCAAGGAAGATTCTTCAATCGCTTGCGCTTGTCTCGTTGTTCTAGAGTTACCTTCTCTGACTGTAGTCCATTGTGACTTCTCTCTCCTTCGCCTCCATGTTCCTTATGTTCCTGGGTTTCTTGCCTTTCGTGAGGTCTCCAGTTTCTTCTTGTTTTCATTTTTCTTCAAGAGGATCTCGTATCTTAAATTGGAGCTTTTGTGTTACAGGCTCCTATTCTCTTGCAGCTTCTGCAAAAAATGAGGGATCATCAGAATCCTTTCTATCCTCAGGTCTATGAATTTGCATTTGGTTACTCTTAAATCTTTACTTTTTGCTTTTCTCCGAAAGTATCTTACTTTGCTTTTTGTGAAATACAAAGGTACTGATGGTGGATGGAAATGGAATACTTCATCCGCGAGGTATAGACATACAAACTTTCTTTGTTTACGTTTTGTTGTTTTGTTATATCTCAAGCTCTGTCATTTATCATTTATGTTCTAGGATTTGGCTTGGCATGTCATTTAGGTGTTCTTGCTGACATCCCTACCATTGGTGTTGGAAAGAATGTACCAACTTTGCAGAATCTCTGTTTGAAACCTTTTCTGCTTGTGCCCATCAGTTTTTTTTTTTTTTTCATACATCTTCATTTGATCGTTAATGTGGAATGTACGGTTTTGTAACCTCTCAGCTGCATCATGTGGATGGTCTAAATCAATCTGAGGTTAGACGGTCGTTTCAGCTCAAAGAAAACGAGCATGAGAAAATTATCACTTTGGTGGGGAACTCTGGAATTACGTGGGGAGTAGTAAGTGGCTTTGCTTCAACATTTGCTGTCAGATAAACTGTTGTGTCTCTCTGGTGATTCTGTCTTCTAGTAGTAGTGTTTATTCAGTTTTCCAACAAAACTTTTCCTAGGTGTGGTTTTGATCATATTTTCTGAGAATGTGAATTTATGGTCAAATTTAACAAATTTCGTTCAACAGGGGTTTAGGTCAACTCTTAGTTCTCTGAAGCCCATTTACGTTTCAGTTGGCCATCGCATATCACTTGACTCTTCAGTTGAGATTGTTAAAATGACCTGCAAGTACCGTGTTCCAGAACCTATTAGACAGGTAAAAACTGCATTTTAATATGCCAACAAACTTAAGGTGACTGTGGGCAGTGGAAAGTACTTAACAGGCTAATATATGCAGGCAGATATGAGATCGAGAGCATATCTCCAGAAGCATCAACTGAGTCTTTCAAAAGAACTGGGACTGCAACAGAATCAAATAGATGAAGTAAGTTCTGATTTTTCCTCCGCTCACATGCCCACTTGCTTTTTGTCTAGTAGACTGAACACTAACCACTTGAATACTTAAAAAGGGGTGAACACTTTTCCACATTACTCTGCTATGTCTTTATCCAAAATTTTCCGCGGATTCATTTAGCCTTTATCTTACTGACTTGAAGATTGCATGCAAAACCAAGATAAGCAACCAACCGAGGAATCATGTTATGTCTTACATACTGTAAACATAATGTATATAGAAAGAGTAGGAAAGTGGTCTAGGGTCTTGGTATTTTGGTTGTTTGGGTGGGGGACTTCTTGGTTTTATATTCTACAACAAATTTGTTGGTTCTTTGGTTTGATATATCTGTTGGTCCAGCGTCTGTATCTCTCTCATTCATTAGCAAAGAAGAATGGTTTCTCAATTTTAACAGATTGCTTAATGGTGTATAGATTATTCAAGTCTTCAGGGATCCTCTTTTGTAGCAAGACCACTTGACTAATATGATTGTATTGTTTGAAGATGTCTCAAAATTCATATTTGACTAATTCACATAGTGAAAGGTGAGACTTTTGGTCGATATGAGCTTTGGTTAGTACAAAAAGAGATGCAAAAGAGAGACACTGAATACAAAACAGCTATCAAGAAGTAAGAGATCAAACATGCAAGTAATACATAAATCTCACTGTTCCTTTCTGTTTCTCCATTAACACCAAAGTTTTGCAAAAGCAAAAGGAAAAAAAAAAAAATCAAACCCATTAAATTTTCTTCAGTATTCACAGAACAGTGTACAAATAGATCGAGACGAGTAGCAACACTGCCATTGATTGTGATAAGGAAGCACTTGCTTTACCAGCTGCAGAATCTGTCTGGATCATTATCTTGAATTTGCAACTCCCAACAGACGGATCCCGGGTACTGATCACAGAGAGACCTGGGAACTTACACGCACTGTCGAGCTGATTACTTACCTGGTAATAGCTATTGAAAGCATACGAAACGTTCTGTGCGAGGTTCAGGTTACCACAAGAGGAGCCATACCCAAGACTGGTGCAATCAGCATGATCACAAGCATAACTTACACTTGGTCCCAGTTGAGGATCTTGAAGATTAGCGTTTGGAGCAAGAATACACCATTTCTTTGCCATATAATGCACACCCTTTGCTGGGATCAACCCGTTACCATTACCAAGACTGAGTTGATACTTAGGCTGCCCATCAATGTAAAAAATCCCCCAGTGTCTTTCAAAGTTTCCAGGCTGAATGCTTTTGGCATCTTCATCGATAAGACCGAACAAGTAAGCATCCATTGCCCCGGGTCTCATAGGTGTTCCTTTATTAGCCTTCTGACGGTTCATAAACCCTTGGTTGTACCGCCTAGCGTACTGCATGTTTGCATTCTTATCTCCATCTGTCGGCCACCCAACTTCCCCAATGATAATAGACATGTTCCCGAACCCATTCTTCTGCAGCGACCACACGAGTGTATCGTAGTTTGCGTCAAGAACATTGTTATAGATTCTTCCATTGTCGTTTATAGGATCACCTGTTCCATCAAAGAAAGCAAACTCCACAGGGAAATTGGGGTCGTTGTATAGACTGATGAAAGGGTAAATGTTGATAGTGAATGGAGCTTGGTTATCACTCAAAAACTGCACGATAGCCAACATGGTGTCGCGAATTTCAGGCCTGAAATCTCCTTCCGAAGGGAGATTAGACGCACTTTGGTATACATCCGCGTTAAGGGGCACTGTGACTTTCACCTGAGTCGATAAACCAGCTTTGATGATAGCTGACTGTATATTCCGGAGAGCAGGAAGAGTTATGCTCTCAAATGTTCCATTGAATGCCTTTAGGAAAGGCTCATTCCCAACTGCCACATACCTAAACATAAACACCCAAACACAATTTATAACTTCAATCACAAGATTATCTTCAAAGTTTGTATCTTTTCCTCACCAACTACAATCAAAATCTATAAGATCGTCTTTACATATGCTCAAGATTATCTTGATAGCTAGTAAGACACAAACCTGATATCGACGCCGTTGGAGGAGACATGAGCAGAGACATTCTGAGAGACCCATCTCTCTGCAGCTGCAACACTTCCAGCTAAAGGAGCAAGTAAGTCATTAGGGATTCCGACCATAACCTGAATCCCCGACCGACTTAAAGCTCTGAGAATATCGGAGTCTGCTTCAAAAAGTTTCACCTTTTGGATTCCGTTTTCCCGGAGAAGCCTCACCACCGTCGCTGGAGGTAGTGGATGCCTCGCCTGTGAGCCCCAGTTCACACCAATCCCTTCAACTTCAAGAAACAAGTCTCCGTACAACAAAGTGACTACGAAAAGGACAGCAAAAACACCTTTGGACAACATCGGAATCCAAATACACAACACAAAACAAACGAAAAAACCACAAAGAAAAGAAGAGAAAAATCTGAGTTTTTTGTGGTGAAAACGAGCTCAGATGCAAGAATCAGTGAAGTAGGAAACTTGAGTTAGAGGAAGAACAAAGATGGGTTCTTGCTACTTTAAATCAACTGAGTATAGAAAATATCGATATATTTTTATAGCTTTTTTAATAACCTTCAGGTGTGAATTTGGAGTAGAAGGAGGAAGAGGTTTCAAGAATCAAGAAATGAAAAATCGGTGAAGAGGTTTCGAGACTTAAGAATGTTTTTTTTTTTCTCTTTTGAAGAAATCGAACATAAACGAGAATGGCTTTTTTATTGTCTGTCCCAATGTCTGAAAGGTGGTGTATGCCTTGGCTTTCTGATTGGTACTCCAATCACAAAAAGAGAAAGAGCTTAAATTAGGAGAATATTATGAAATTTATAATACGAATAAAAAGACCAAAAAGAGAAACATTTAATGTTTAAAACTTTCATTAAGTGTTGGTCGACCTGACTACCTCGTTCGCTGTTGCTAATCACAGATACCACTAAACGTATAAATTATTATATAGTACCCCCATTATCAAAATTGAATAAATATGTTCTATAAACAAAAAAAGCATCGTATAATTTGCCTTTCTTACAAAGTTGATTAGGTATTATTATACATGGGAAAGTATAAATACTATTGCACGACTGAATTTGATGATTTTATAGAGTATTTATTACTCCCTCTATTTCTCAAAAAGTATCNTATGTTTTATTAATTTGTGTGCAAACATCTAAAACGATACTCTTTAAGAAATGGAGGCAGTATATGTTGTCTTGTGTTATAGATTCGGTAGTGGGTAATGGTAAATATAAGATTGTAGGTAATTAATNGTATTATATAGTACCCCCATTATCAAAATTGAATAAATATGTTCTATAAACAAAAAAAAGCATCGTATAATTTGCCTTTCTTACAAAGTTGATTAGGTATTATTATACATGGGAAAGTATAAATACTATTGCACGACTGAATTTGATGATTTTATAGAGTATTTATTATATGTTGTCTTGTGTTATAGATTCGGTAGTGGGTAATGGTAAATATAAGATTGTAGGTAATTAATGTGGTGAGGCTAGGGAAGCATGTGGATGAGGTCAAGCAGAGGTGTCAAAGGGAGAAATGAAAAGGAGAAAACAAAAAAAGGAAGAATCTTTTGAAAGATTGAGGAGCAGTGTTAATGCTCTGAATTAATAAAGTTGAATGAAATACGAAATAAATGAAAATAAACATTTTTTAATGTGAGAAGAACAGTGAAACCGATGGAGAAGGCAAGAGAGGTCGGCAGGTACGGTTGGTAGCGAAACATTTATTCTCCATCAACCGGTTCTCGTTTTTTATATATCTCTTATAGTTCTTGAGCCCACTTTCAGCCCATTAACGTTTTCTTACTTCTTTTGAAGATCAAAATATTTTACACTGTCTCTTAATCTCTATGATAATCTGGTTTATATGTTTTTTTCTATCAACAATTCAATAATAATATGTTCGAATCCAGACGTTGATAAAATGACATTAACGGTATTACCACACACTGCCAAGCTACTAGCCTCAGTCATCTCGGTTATATGTTTAAAATCTTGTTTCATTTTGTTAATATAATCTATTTATTATATGTTACCAATTTGTTAACTCATATATCCATTTATTATATGTTATAGTTTTTCTCTTTTTAGTTACGGATATTGTGAAAAAGACTGAAGCACTGTAATACAAATTTAAATGACATGGATATTTGATACAACATCATCAAGTGTCTTGCCGTCTAACATTAACGTGTCTTTCACGCTGCTGGAACTAAAACTTTGTTGTTCCTGTTTTTTTTTTCTTATTTTAAGATGCAATATATTTTGATTTTCCTTTTCTAGCTAGATTACAATTTCCTTTTCCTATNAGTGTCTTGCCGTTTAACATTAACGTGTCTTTCACGCTGCTGGAACTAAAACTTTGTTGTTCCTGTTTTTTTTTTTTCTTATTTTAAGATACAATATATTTTGATTTTCCTTTTCTAGCTAGATTACAATTTCCTTTTCCTATTAGTCGGATGTGACTTACGCTTTTATTAATCAAGGCTTAATGCTTATGTAAGAGACAGATTTTGATATTGAAAAAAAAACTAGGATTTTTAACTCTTTTATGATTTGATTCAATTAATNGAAAAAAAACTAGGGTTTTTAACTCTTTTATGATTTGATTCAATTAATCTAAATAAGAAGTGACCTTAAGAGTTGATTGAATTCTTCTTAATTGATCCAAATAGATCTCAAGAAAATTCAAAACCTCTTGATTGAGCNAAAAAAAAACTAGGATTTTTAACTCTTTTATCTTGTGAAGATTTGATTCAATTAATCTAAATAAGAAGTGACCTTAAGAGTTGATTGAATTCCTCTTAATTGATCCAAATAGATCTCAAGAAAATTCAAAACCTCTTGATTGAGCTACAAGCTAACCTCTAGGTCTCAAGAGTCTCACACACTTCTTGACTAATCCTCACGCTAGTTCTATCGGTTCATACGCTGCGCCAATATCAATTCAGATTGAAAACTCTTTTTTGTTTTTTGGCTATCCATTAACATAATTCAAGAAAAATACTTTTCCATGTTTTTAAATACAACTGTACAATATGTCTTTTGACACAAAGATTGTTCAATGCTGGACATGGACATTAGCTTTTTGTTCAACAACAACATAACTCATCAGACATCATATCTTTGATTTCTTCGATTAAGTAATGCTTTCAATAGGGATATTTTAAAATCCTATATATAATTAATATTTAAATAGAGATATTTTAGACTTTTTACAAAAGAACGTGATTAAAATAGAGACATCTAAATCCTAAATCCTAACTATTTTAGACTAAACCCTAAACTCAAAAAGTCTTTCAACCCCTAATAAACCCTAACCCTCTCAAATCTAAACCCTAAATCCTAACTATTAAATCCTAATAGTTATTAAAAGTTAAACCCTAATTTTATAAGGGTTTAACTCTAAATCTTAAACCCCAAGTAAATCATAAACTTTATAATTTTCTAAACNTCTAAATCTTAAACCCCAAGTAAATCATAAACTTTATAATTTTCTAAACCCTAAATCCTAAAATCATAATCATAACAAAGTTATTATTTATAATGAAAAATAGCTTTGGTAAGTGAATGATATAATTGTATTAAAATAAAAAAAAGTGATTATATATATAATAAACAAAAAAGGATAGTAGATATATGTGATTAATAAATATAAAAAATGAGTATATGTGTGATTCTCTCTAATTATTTAAACATTAAGCGCAAAAAGAATACAAAAATTGTTCCAAGGGGGGAGAAAAAGGTAAAATAACTATCAGACGTTTCAAATAACTTGTCAAATGATGAGAGCAGATTTGATTTGCACCAGGATGGTTATATANATAAAACTTTTGAAAGATATGAACGTTTTAACATCTTACTCTATTAATTAAGGACTAGGATTTTGGTCCGCACCCTGTGCGGGCTTGAATGTAATTGATAAAAAAAAAATTGTGTGGTTGATTTACTTTTCATTGTGAAGTATAATCACAAAAAGAACAAAACAGAAAACAAAAAT
>OVAP01002758.1:0-18251 GCA_900406295.1 Aurinia saxatilis
CTTCCTTGAGCTCCGTGAGCTCTCTGAGCTTTTCTTTCATTTTGTTTACAGTTTCAAGATATCGAGTGCAAATTTTCAGTTTCATTTGTAGTAGAATTCTCTGCTAATACTTTTAATATCGTGGACAGGATGTTTATGATGATGGTTTAGTTTTCAACCAGCTTGAACATCTGACTCTATGTGTGTGCAAAGAGGAGTCGTCGAATCTCCTTGGCCAGCTGCTCAAAGATTCTCCTAATTTACGAGTATTAGACATCGATTTTGTGGACGTAAGTTTCTTTCATAACTATGATTCTTTTGTCTGATGCCCAAGTATGGTTGTAATCTTATTCTTGTCTCAGTATCATGGGAGTAGAGAAATAAATGGTATGGTTTGCTGGAATCAACCAAGTGATGTTCCTAAATGCTTGTTGTCTAGTCTACAAATTGTCAACTGGTCACGATACTTTGGGAGACCACAGGACAGAGATATTGCGGTTTATATCTTGAAAAACGCTCGTCATTTAAAGAAAGCGACATTCGAGGCTGATACAGAGGAGCATCACGTTACAAACCTTACCATGCTCAAGGAGTTGACACTTTCTTCCCGAGCTTCTAGCGCATGTGAGCTCGTATTTGTTAAAGGCAAAGATATCAGATGCGAAGATATTAGTGACGAAGATATCAGTGACGAAGACATTAGTGGAAGTGAACCATAAGTTTTCCATTTGTGTAATAGGTAGGAGTCCCAGACAATTTGTTAAATTTTAGAGTTAAGCCTTGAAGATGTTCAAATCTGAGTTTTTATTAATCATGTTTAAGCTTTATATCACCTAGTCTAACTAATGAAAAAATATCATTCTTCTCTGGGATATGTTTAATTTCCGGTTGAAAGAGACAGTTGAGAATAATCATGTTTAACTAATGAAAAAATAATACATTGGTTGAGACTGTATAGTAATTAACGTGTACTATTGATGACTCTTTGGAAATGGAGTTGTCTTAATTATTTAGTAAAGTGTGACATAAATAAATCAAATTAATGTGTAAGTTGTAACGTCATTTTTGTTCAGTATATATATACAATTTCTTACTCCTCCATCGATCAGTTTGTATACACAGAATAGTGAAATGGATGTGCACTGTGACCAAATAGGCCGTTTGCATTTCGTCGTGAACTTCTGATTCAATTTCACAGGTTTTTGTTTTGTTTTCTTAGGGTTTTGTCCCCTTACTCTTTGTGGGATGTGCTTTGTTACTTTTTCGTTTTTGATTGGCTTTCACGGTGTTGTCTTTTTGGGTCTTACGGTGCTGTCTTCTTGTGTTTTTTTATATATTCTGTTTCAGGAAATATAGAAACCCAAGTTTGTGTTCGAAGGTAATTCTAGTATCTTGTCTGATGGACAGACTCAGTGAATTGCCTGATGACTTGCTGGTAAAGATAATGTCTTTTGTTCCAACGAAACTTGCTGTGTCTACTTGCCTTTTGTCTAAGCGATGGGAGTTTTTGTGGTTGTGGTTGCCTAAACTCGACTACCTTAGTGAGAATGGTCATCGATATCCAAATTCACGACTTCTTCGGGAATTTATTGACAAGAATCTCCCCTTACATAGAGCTCCTGTCATAGAAAGCTTGCGTCTCGACTTATATTCACATATTAAACTTGAAGATTTCAAAAAGTGGGTCGATATTGCGGCTTCTCGCTATGTAAGAGAGTTGAAAATTTTGAATTATTGGGAGGATGAAAACATATTATCGAGTGGCCTTTGCATTTGCAAATCGCTTGTGATCTTGAAACTCAAGAACGTGACTCTCATGGATGTTCCCTCTATGGCTTGTCTTCCCTCTCTCAAAACTTTGCAACTTAAAAGTGTGGAATACAAAGATGAAGAATCTCTTCAACAGCTTCTGTCTATTTGTCCTGTTCTTGAAAATCTATCAGTGGTTTTTTGTAATGGTGAGAAGATAAACAAGTTCACTATCATCGTCCCGTCTTTGCAGAAGTTAGAACTCTATGTACCTTATGAGTGGTTTTTAGATTGGTATGAGATAGATACTCCTTCTTTGAAGTATTTCAAATTTGAGGATTGGAGCGACTGGGAATCCTATTGTTCGATTAAGGATATGCCGATGCTGAGGGAAGCATATGTCGATGTCAAATATCATCCTCTTGACAGTGTTGCAAAATCAATTACATCTGTCAAGCGTCTTACAATATGGTCAGAGGTAAATTAGTTTTGATTTATGGACTGCAAATTTTCAGTCTCATTTGTAGAATTCTCTGTTAATAATTTTAATATCATGGGCAGGATGATGCGTATGGTGATGGTTTAGTTTTCAACCAGCTTGAACATCTGACTATATGTGTGTGCAAAGAGGAGTCGTCGAATCTACTTGGCCAGCTGCTCAAAGATTCTCCTAACTTACGAGTATTAGACATGGAAGTAAGTTTCTTTCTTAAACTATGATTGTTTTGTCTGATGCCCCAGTATGGTTCTAATCTTATCCTTATTCTCAGTATCATGCGGATGAAATATATAATATGGATTGCTGGAATCAATCAAGTGATGTTCCTAAATGCTTGCTGTCTAGTCTACAAATTGTCAACTGGTCACAATACTTTGGGAGACCACAGGAGAGAGATATTGCCGTTTATATCTTGAAAAACGCTCGCCACTTAAAGAAAGCGACATTCAAGGCTAATACAGAGGAATATCACGTTACAAACCTTACGATTCTCAAGGAGTTGACACTTTCTTCCCGAGCTTCAAGCGCATGTGAACTCGTATTTGTTGAAGGCAAAGATATTAGTGGAAGTGAACCGTAAATGTTCTCTTGCATCTAGTCCTGTCTGCTTGCAAACCCAGACAATTTGTTAAAATTTAGGCTTTGTTTGTTAGCAAAGCCTTGAAGATGTTCAAATCTGAGTTTTTAATATTTAGGCGTTATGTCACCTACCTAATAGAAAATTTTCACTCTTCTTCGGGATTTGTTAATTTCCGGTCGAAACAGAGTTCTAGGCCTGGGCAAAAAAATTTAAATCCAAAAATCAAACCGAATCTAATCTGAAATTACCCGAATCGAATCTGATCCGAAATTCTAAAATACCCGAATGGATACTGAACTTATAATCCAAAAAAAGAACCGAAAAATGAAAGGGTAAGTACCATAAACATAAATTTATCTAAAAAAAATTAGATTGGACATCACTTATGTTTATATAGTTTAGACAAATTTTGTAGTTTTATTCGGTCAAATTTGGTATTATTGCTATACTCAGCTAAAAATAATCATATTTTAATTAGATATATATATATATTTAGAAGTTTTCTAAATTCTTGTTGTTATTTCGGATAACTCGAGTTAAAAACAAGTAAACTGAACTAAATAAAAAAAACTTGGATAATAATTAATATTTCGGTTAAATGGCTTAAATTTTGAATTTTGAACAAAAACATCTATTAAGCTTCTTGTGTATTAGATTTTCTTTGGGGTTTTTGGATTTTGTTTTTTCGGATAATACTGAATCCGAATAAAATTTGTATTTTGCAGATTTCATCTACCAACCCGAACCTAAAAAAATGCAAATCGCACCCGACCCAATATTTATATATATAAAATATGTAGTATATATAAAACGGATTGGATACCTGAATGCGTATGCCTAACAGAAAGTTGAGAATAATCATGTTTAACCCATGAAAAAATAATCATGTTTAGCCCATGAAAAAATAATCATGTTTAGGCATCATCTCACAAGGAGGATGGGAATAATACATTGGCTACATGCTAAATGTTAATTGGTTAAATGCAAAATGTTCAATGACAAATTGACAATCCCAAACCGGTCGGTTTAGATCCGTAGAGTTTATTGTCCATTTAAGTTGGTTTTGCGGAGCATCGTCGGTGAGAAACAAGCTCCGGCGTGTGTGATTGCGATTAACTCAGAGAATCAATCACTTGTAGTTAGACAAGTGAAATGGGTCTATACTGTCACCAAATGCTTTCGCATTTTGTTGGGAACTTCTGATTCCAGTTTCACAGGTTATTACTTTTCACGGTTTTGTCTCGTTCCTCTCTGTGTCTGTGTTCTCTGTTGTCACTACTTGGTTTGTTTGGCTTCTTACAAAACCTGTTTGAGTCTTAGGGTATTTTTTTTTTTTGTTTTCTCTCAGGAAATGCGAAAAAAACCCAAGTTCGTGTTGCAAGGTAATAATAGTGGGAAGATATGGAGAGATCTATCAATGGATTGCCTGATGAATTGCTGGTAAAGATTTTATTCCAACGAAACTTGCTGTATCCACTTGCATCTTGTCTAAGCGATGGGATTTTCTTTGGTTGTGGTTGCCTAAACTCTACTACAGTACTTTCCATTCATCACTGCCTACACTTGGAGATTTTCTTGACAAGAATCTTCCCTTACATAGAGCTCCTGTCATAGAAAGCTTGCGTCTTGATATTGTGGTTTCTCGCTATGTACGCCAGTTGGATATTTCTTATTATTTGGAAGATGGAAACATATTTCCGAATGCTTTTACACTTGCAAATCGCTTGTGATCTTGAAGCTCCGGTATGTGAAACTCATGGATGTCCTCTCTATGAAGAATCTCTTCAACAGCTTTTGTCTATTTGTCCTGTTCTTGAAGATCTGTCCGTGGTTCTTTTTGGTGATTATACCAATAATGAACCGCGAAGTTTGACTATTATCGTCCCTTTTTTGCAGAAGTCATCACTCTTTATACCTGAGAATTCGTTTATAGATGAGTATGAGATAGCAACTCCGTCTTCGAAGTAAATGAGACTTGATGATTGGAATGATACGAGTTACTTCTCTTTGATTAAGAATATGGCCAAGCTGAGGAAGCACATTTCGATGTTAGATATGTTCTCAAGACTGTTAATGGATCAGTCACATCTGTCTAAGCGTCTTACAATATGTTCAGAAGTGGGTACTTAGTTTCCATTATTCAAATGCAAGTCTTTGATCTGTGTTATAGAATACTCTGTTAATAATTTTAGTGTTGTGGACAGGATGAGTATGGTGATGGTTTTGTTTTCAACCAGCTTGAACATCTGACGCTATGTTTGTGCAAAGAGAATTCGTTGAATCTCCTTGGCCAGCTGCTCAAAGATTCTCCTAACTTACAAGTATTAGACATCTCTGTTGTGAGAGTAAGTTTCTTCGATAAACTATTATTGTTTTGTATGTTGCCCGGTATGGTCTTAATCAAATACTTGTCATAGAATCATGGGGGCTGATAGAAGAAACCGAATGGTTTGCTGGAATCAACCAAGTGATATTCCTGAATGCTTGTTGTCTAGTCTACAAATTGTCAACTGGACACACTACTATGGGAGACCACAAAATAGAGATACTGCGGTTTATATCTTGAAAAATGCTCGTCGCTTAAAGAAAGCAGTAGTCAAGGCTGATACATTGGAGCATCTCGCTACAAACCTTACTATGATCACAGAGTTGGCACTTTCTTCCCGAGCTTCAAGCGCATGCGAACTCGTATTTGTTGAAGGCGCAGATATTAGTGGATTCGAACCGTTCTAAATGTTCCATTTGTGTAATAGGTAGGATTCTACTTTCCATCTATTATATTCCTGTCTGTGTGAAAATCCCAGTTTGTTGTTTGTTAGCAAAGCCTTGAAGATGTTCAAATCTGAGTTTTTATATTTCTTCGGGATTTGTTTACCTAATTTTTGCTCTCTTTAATTTCCTGTCTAAACAGACCGTTTGGTCCACTTTGTTATATCAGGATTGTCAGAATTTGATGGATCTTCTAAACCTCTATGGTAAAGCCTCGAGACAAAGACTGAATCTTCAGAAATCAGCAAAGGTACTTATCTTAGTTGGCTATTGTGCTTATCAAAAAGAAAAAAAATACATTATATAAGAAGTCTCTTATCTTAAGTTTCTCCATTCTTTTGTTAATTTTCGGGAAGCTCTTTAGCGTAACGCAACCTGAAAGATTGAGCAGTTCAAGAGACTTCTTCACAGCCACTAAGATTGAGAACCTTGAGATGTTCCAAATCCACTATGGCTGGAAAGCTCTGCAAGCTTGGACAACCTTGCAGGTTGATCAACTCGAGACTACGAGCTTCTGAAAGTTGATTGATTTCAACTAGTTTCTTGGAGTCTTGAAGATTGATTGTCTTCAGGGACTGGAGGCGCTGCATTAGCATAAGAAAAAGAGAAATGAAACCACAGACAATATCAATCTGTCTGCACTTTTCATTAACCAATTGAAAAGTAAGCATGTAGAAGTTTGCCTACCTTTGCTCCTGCCCAAAGTTTTAGAAGTTGGCTATAAGGCATAGTGAGGTCAACAAGCATATCAGGATCAAAATCTTGTGGCAAGGTTTTCAAAAGTTAGTATTCCCAGTGGAGAAGCCATAGCCCGGAAGGCAGAGATGCAAGAGACCCTTAAGAAGACGCAATTTTTTTTTAGTGTTAGTAGTTTTAGCGTCGGTTTTCAGAGCGACTCTAAAACTCGTGTCAGTTTTAAACTGACGCTAAGTTAAAAAAACACTGATGCCAAACATCTCTTATTTTGTAGTGCCCCATGGTTGCTGTCTCATCAGGTCTTTTATCTCCAACACTCTCGAGTTAACCCCGATTTTATTGATGGGAATGAACCTCTCTGCACTTGACTTCTCTTCTTTCTACCATTATTCGAAAAGCAGTGAATACTTAAAGAGGTACAATCAAAGCTATAAAACTAAGAACACATAACACTAACAATTTTCTTTTGGGTAGTTGAGACTAGCCCTTTTGGTTTTTTCATTGATTTAAATAACAGAAAACAATTTGGAGTACAAGTGTACAACTCCTACAAACTGTAAACTTGTAAACTAAAATCACAAAACAAAAGTAGAGACACGGGATTGATCCTAGAAGATAGCTAGCTACAAGTTTCTAGCCATTACTTCACTCTCTTATTATGCAAAACTGAAACAAAAGAGAAACACAGACAAGTCAAACAAATGACTCAATCTTGTTAAAACTTGGGATTGGGCCTACGATCACGTTTGGGCTCCAGATCCATACTACTAGTATTCTCATCAGATACACTCCAAACTACAAATATATTCACCTCGACACTTGAATACCAAGGCGTGAATGCAACGTCCACCACATTTATAGCAATATGGTCGAGTGTTACCATCGTTGCAAGTAATCTCAACCTCTATATTCCTTTTCTTGATGATATGCTGTGGTTTCATGTACATATCTATTCCCAATAAACATGTAACATGAAGATTGACACTACAAAAATCACAAGTATAGAACCATTTACTTGAATCTAACTTTGATTCACATAGTTCGCACCAGTATTGACCACTTATTGTACCTTTTTTGCCGTAACAGAGAGTGAGTGGATGACTATCATCCTCATAGTGTGCCACACTTGGCAAAGTAGCGCAATGAAGACCCAAATAAGACTTGCATTTCAAGCATTCTAGGTGATGACCAGAACAATTAGTAGACTTACAACCCATGCATTCTCCTTTAGTTAAATTGACCAAGAGATCATGTGGATGGCTCCCATGGGTTGAAGTATCCAGAACAGAAGCGCACCTGACGTCTAGTTGAAATACACAACCTTTGTTTCCGCATCTGTAGACAAAACCAGAACCTTTTCGCAAACAACCATGACACTGAAACATGCCTATAGCCACATCGCTGTCCCAAAGCCAATAGGGAGAGGTAAGGTATTGCTGGAGGATAAGCGGGTGTTTGTGTAGCGGGTGATGTTTAACTCGGGGAAGAGACGCGCATGGTTCATGAAGAACAAAGTTGCACAGCTTACAACTATATGTAACATCAGAAATCAATATTGGAAAGCAGCATGCCTCACAAAACCTTTTTTCACCAGAAAGGCTACCCTTCCCCTGGAGCTTTAAATCATGGCCATGAGTAAAATGTTGTATAGTTTCTTCATCAATGCTCATGAATGACTCGGTATCCTTCTAGGATTCTTCAGGTACGTCTTCAAGATCCTTTTCATCCCACACATATTTTCTCATTGCGCATTTAGAATGGACACCATAATGACATCCTTTCTTGCAGGAATAATGCTTTACGACAAACTCCACAAGAAAAATCAGCGGAAGGGCGAGAGAAAATGAGATGGAAACGGTGGGTGTGACGGGTGGTCGTAATGACGCGGGGTAAATTTATACATCTTCTATGGACCATGTAGTTACAAGGAAGACAAGCGTATACAACGTCATGGATGTTGCTGAGAGACAAGCCACAAGCATCACAAGGCAAAGGGATTCTCCTAGGAAAGAGCGTGAGAGGATGAATGTGGCTCTTGCAGTGTGAAATAGTCTGAAGAGGTGGTTTTATCGTACAAGTAAAATTGAGACTAAAGTTGCAGATAGAACAGTGATAGTTTTTTTTGAAATCCTTAGATCCAGACTCTGAAAAAATCGATTTCGAAGTTCAAGAGTTCAAGAGTTCGAATAGACAACATTTCTACACATTTTTGTCTAAACAAAATTATTAAAACGACGTAGTTTCGAAAAGTTATACACAGGTATATCTAGAGGTAGAGGGTAAAGTTTGTGACTCTTTTTGTCTTTCACAATTTCATTAAAAAAAAGAAAAATCGTGAATTATTTCCTGAGTTGTAAAATCGATCGTCGTTTTCTTTGCTCAGACATCGCCATAGAAGTGATGGAGCTGCCTGAAGGTTTTTTCTTTTATATTTCAATTCAGTTATCTTAAGTTTCATCAATCCCTCACTATTGATTAAAATTCTCCACGAATTTTTGTTTCAGGTGTGAAGCTTAATTTCGCCAATAAACTTTACGGAGAAAGTTTGAATCTTCCTTCGAGACCTGGTGAGTAATTCTTTATGGTTATGCAAAATTGCAATTACTTACCTTATGGTTTTCCTATTCCAATCCTAGTTTTATGGAACCTTCAATCTTTGTTCTGTTACTAGATTCTTGTCTTGTGTGTTAACTTAACTCTGTTGTTAAGGATTAGTACTAGCATTCACTTAACTAGCTCATTTCTGCTTTTTTCATGTCTTCTTGATCAGGATTATCTTCTGGTTTAGGTAGTAATGGTAAGTGTCTTGAGGATTTAGACGATTTTTACGGATCACCGGATGACGAATCAAGTGAAACAAGGTGGGTTGAAAGGGATGGGGACTTGAGGGTTGAGAAAAATCAGTCGGTAATATTCTTTATTTCAGAAAAAAAAAATCTCTGTGATGAAGATGGTTTTCAGCTTCGAGCATTCTAAATTGTCTGCTAAATTTGATATCGTAGTCTGGATATCGCGATGGGATTACTGCTGGAAAAGAAGCTGCTGCGCAGGAAGGTTATAACATTGGCTATAAAGAATCAGTTCTTGCTGGTTACAAGTTTGGTCTTGTTAGAGGTGTTTCCAGGTAATTAGCTCTATAAATGTGATGAAGCATATCTAGTAGTAGCTGAAAGTGTTTTAATATAACATGTTCTGTTTTGACACTTTGATAGTGTGTTGGCTTTCCTTCCGAAGGAGCTAAGAGAGAAGCTGATTGAGGAAAAAGAAACAAGGGAGAAGCTTCAGGAGTTGCACAGTTCTGTGTCTGCTCTCTCAACGGATGGCGCAATGAAAATGTTTTACGGAACTCTGATGTCAAACCACGGGAAAGAGAAGATTGGTGAAGGAGGGCCTAGTAGCTCTGGCGTTACTGCCAAAACTGACTTGGGAAGTTATGTTACTGAGCTAAGCTCTCTTCTTGAAAAATCTCCCAAAATTGAAGTTAAATTGGACGCATAGAGAATATAGAGTGTAGATGGAGTTCAGGCCAATGTGAAACGCCAACACCATGTTTGGTGAGTGCCTACACCGCTCTTATATAAATTTGCTTCATCTATTTTGGTTGAAATATGAGAAATTGTTCTCAGAAAATGTTCTTGAAGTAGTGATTTCTGAGTCATTGCAATTACCTAGAATGTTTGTGATGTTGTGCAAGGCGTGGTTTTGGGAGTTTGCTTGCTAGGATGATATTCTAATTGTTTTGTTTAATATGGCAGATGAATACAGTATAGAATATGGGGCATAAGATGGAGGAAGGTGAAGACAGACCTGGAGGAAGGTGAAGACAGACCTACAGGTCCAATCTTTGACATTGATATTACAAGAATCAATGATCTTATGTTCAATTTATATAATTTGTTTGAATTCTTTAGAGGTAAACCATTTTGAATAAGCCATTTAGTTAATGGTGGATTTTTAGCTTTAGTGACTAGTGATAAAATGTAAAAGGAAAACATGAAAAGCTATGGTGCTATAATTTATATATGATACCTTTTACATCCTTCTCAATATTTGTGGATGATTTTTATCCCCCAAGACTGTACGAGATAGAAATATTTTCCCTGCAGGTAGCCATCACAACTCAAGCTCCATAATTTCATTACCATCACATGTTCCTATCAGTAACATACAGAAAAAGAATGACTTGTTTCTATCCATGTTGGTAAGAATCTAAGTGTTGTTAGCCTTTCTCGCTGTGTGTGTTTCAGTCACCTTTGTTAACATATGATTCCGTGCTTCAGGGCAGAGACACAGAGGATGTTAAACCACACTGTGCCATTTGTTAAGACGTTGCGGTCCATTAAAAAAAAGCTCTTAGCTCCAGAATAATGTATCAGATGCCAGTCTGTTTGAGTGTATCAGATGCCAGTCTGTTTGAGGAGTCAGATGTGCCTCGTTAGTTAACTCAACACACAGTTCAAGAGCGGCCTTCAAGCAATTCTGAGAAACTGAGCATTGTAAGCCCATCTCCAAACTCAAACTTTAATAGAGTTGATTTGAATAGCATTTTCTGACAAGTGGACCAGTACATTTAAACATTTCTGGATTCCCATTTAGTTTGGTCTTTGGTCAATTTAGTTTATAGTATGGTGTCTTGACAGCTTCTCTGAATCAGTAAGTGGAGCCGAAGTTGTTAATTTTTAGTATAGACTTGCAATAAAGAAAGACTATGCTCCTATTTCAATTAAGAAAGTCTACGCACATGGCATTAAAGTGATGATGCATTGACAATTGAAACAATGTCTAATTATAAAAAGTCATCGTGGAGCAACATGGTCATCTTACTTAAAATAATACTGCTAGATATACCTTGGGAGGCCAAGAAAGATCATGATTTGAAACACTTTTGCTTGCATACTGTCTCATTTGCTTCTACATTTTCTTCTAAACAAAACTCATATGAAACCACCGCGCAGGGTTCCGAGACACTGGCACTTGCGCAAGCCGCATCAGCAGCGATCTCCACACACTTGTCCTGTATCCAATTGGGCTCAGCCGCATAAGCTTACCCGGCGGCGAGATTTCTCACATACATTCACGTGCTCCGCGTGCAAAGGCGAACACTTGGAAGGAAAAAGGTACTATTACTACTGTTCTACTTGCAACTTGGAGTTTCATAGAGGCTGTCATGTATTACCAATGGAGATGAAACATCCTCTTCACCTTCCTCACCCTCTCAGCCTTGTCTCCTTAGATCGTAAGCGTGATACTTCTAGGATACCCCACGAATGGAGGGAATCCTCCTCTGATTCAGAAGTCTCTAATTATGATTATTTACCTGATGAAGAAGATGGTGATCATCACGATGCTAACGATGATGTTGACAGTGCCTCTTCATCAGATATAATATGTCATGAAAAATGCAAGTGTTGTCAGAGACGTTTTGAAGATCTATACTATCACTGTTCAACGTGCAACTTTAGCCTCAATTTCACTTGTACGATAAAGCCACCTCTTCAAACTATTCCACACCGTAAGAGCCACATTCATCCTCTCACTCTCTTTCCTAGGAGAGTCCCTTTGCCTTGTGATGCTTGTGGCTTGTCTCTCAACAACATCCATGATGTTGTATACGCTTGTCTTCCTTGTAACTACATGGTCCATCGAAGGTGTATAAGTTTACCCCGTGTCATTAAGATCACCCGTCACCCTCATCGTCTCTATCTCATTCCCTCTCAGCCTTCCGGTGCTTTTTCTTGTGGAGTTTGTCGCAAAGCAATTGATATCAGTTTCGGGCATTATTCTTGCAAGAAAGGGTGTCGTTATGGTGTCCATTCTAAATGTGCGACGAGAAAAGACGTGTGGGACGAAAAAGATCTTGAAGACGTGCCTGAAGAACCCGAAAAGGATACTGAATCATTTAAGAGGATTGATGAAGAAACTATAGTACATTTCACTCATGGCCATGATTTAAAGCTCCAGGGGAAAGGTAGCCTTTCTGGTGAAAAAATGTTTTGTGAGGCATGCTGCTTTCCAGTATTGATTTCTGATGTTACATATAGTTGTAAGCTGTGCAACTTTGTTCTTCATGAAGCATGCGCGTCTCTTCCTAGCGTTAAACATCATCCGCTACACAAACACCCGCTTATTCTCCAGCAACACCTTACCTATCCCTATTGGTTTTGGGGAAATGATACGACTAAGGGCATGTTTCAGTGCCATGGTTGTTTGCGAAAAGGTTCTGGTTTTGTCTACAGATGTGGCAAAAAAGGTTGTGTATTTCAACTGGACGTCAGGTGCGCTTCCGTTCTGGATACTTCAATCCATGGGAGCCATCCACATGATCTCTTTGTCAACTTAACAAAAGGAACTTGCATGGGTTGTCAGTCTAACTGTTCTGGTCATTACCTAGAATGCGTGAAATGGAAGTCTTATTTGGGTCTTCAATGCGCTACTTTGCCAAGTGTGGCACACTATAGGCACGATAGTCATCTACTAACTCTCTGTTACGGCGAAAAAGGTACAATAAGTGGTCAATACTGGTGTGAACTATGCGAATTGAAGTTAGATGCAAGTGAGTGGTTCTATACGTGTGAATCTTGTAGAGTCACTCTTCATATTACATGTTTATTGGGTATAGATATGTACATGAAACCACAACATATCATCGAGAAAAAGGGCATAGAGGTTGAAATTACTCACAACGATGGTAACACTCGACCATATTGCTATGAATGTGGTGGACGTTGCTTTCACACCTTAGTATTCAAGTGTCAAGGTGAACATATATGTAGTTTGCAGTGTATTCATGGCTTTTTGAATAAGGATAGCAAAAAGAGAAGTCAAGTGCAAGAGAAGTTCTTTCCCATTGATAAAATTGGCGTTGACTCGAGAGTGTTGGAGATAGAAGATCTGCTCAGCCAGCAACCATGGGGTGTCCGCAGCATAGGCATTTGGGGTATGGCTGGCATAGGCAAAACCAGCATTGCGGAAGCTGTTTTTACGAGGATGCAAAAGGACTATAATTCCACTTGCTTTATCTTGAACTTCGAGAAAAAATTTCAGGAGAAAGGATTGTACCGTTTAAGGGAGCAACGTTTACCACCGTACGTGCGGGAAAAACTTGACAGAGACAATTCAATTACCAACGACCAAAACCAACAGGAGAAGTCGGTTTTTGTGATACTTGATGATGTGCGCAAATCTAAAAATGCAGTCAATTTTCTTGGAGGGTTTAACAGGTTTGATCCGGGCAGCTTAATAATTATAACCTCCAGAGATGTCGATGTGCTTCGTCAGTGTAAGGTAAAACAATTTTATGAGGTCAAGGGATTAGATGATGAGGAGGCTCTGAAGCTATTCTCAGGGTGCGCATTTGGAGAGATACTTCCGAAAAAGAGTCACCTTAAAGTGTCGAAGATGGTGGTTGAATATGCTAATGGAAATGGTAAAGCTCTCAGCTACTATGGGAGAATGCTGAAGGGAAAGACACCTGAAGAAATGGGGAGAATGTTTAGCGAAGTCAAGCGATGTCCTCCTCCTGAGATTCTTGAATTGTTCAAAAGCATTTATGATGAATTAAGTGACAACGAGAAGAACATATTTCTAGACATTGCTTGCTTCTTCAAGGGGGAGTCAGTGGAACACGTGATGCAAGCTCTTGAACGGTATGGATTCGTAAGTAATGAGTTCAAGTGTCTTCTCGATAAGTCTCTTGTGTTTGTATCCGAAAACATAGTAGAAATGCATGAGCTGGTACAAGATGTGGCCTGGGAAATTCACAATCAAGAAGTAAAGAATGGGAAGGCTCGTAGGCTGTGCGGCGTTCAAAACATTCAGCCTTTGCTAGAATATGAAGAAACCAAAGCACATGGCAAACGTAGTTTGGTCTGTCTCACTATACTTGATATCTTCTTTATATTATTGCACATGTAGCATTGTATCAACTTCTTGATCCGTTTTGCTTCTCTTTCGTTTTGCAGGACCGTGAAAACATAGAAACCATGTTGCTGGATGCGTCTGGTTTGAGCTTTGTTGTCGATCCTGTAGCTTTCCAGAGTATGTGTTATCTTCGACTGCTGAAAATTTATAGCTCTAATCATGAACGGCCTCCGAGACTCGATCTTCGAAAGGGTCTCATAGACCTACCTTCTGAGCTACGGCTTCTCCATTGGGAATACTACGTTTTGGAAACCTTGCCTGAAGATTTTGATCCTGATATGCTTGTCGAACTCACTATGCCTTATAGTCAACTTCAAAATCTTTGGGAAGGAGCCAAGGTAAGCCAACATCGACATACTTGCTTCTCTATCTTTTGCATATATCAATCTGTCTGTGATTTTATATCTCTTTTTGGTTAATGTAGATCCTCAAGTCGTTAAAAACAGTCAATCTTCAAGATTCCAAGAAACTAGTTGAAATCAATCAACTTTCAGAAGCACGTAGTCTCGAGTTGATCAACCTGCAAGGTTGCACAAGCTTGCAGAGCTTTCCAGCCATAGTAGATTTTGAACATCTCAAGGTTCTCAATCTTAGTGGCTGTGCAGAAGTCAAGATCTTTCCGGAGGTTCCACCTAACCTCGAAAAACTTTATCTCAATGGGACTGACATTAGAGAAATACCAACATCCGTCGAAACACTCTCAAAACTAGTGAAGTTGGACCTTGGGAATTGCAGAAAGCTAAGGAATTTTAAGACACCCATCTACAAGATGGAGTCTCTCGAACTGCTCAATCTTTCAGGTTGCGTTACGCTAAAGAGCTTCCCGAAAATTAACAAAAGAATGGAGAAACTTCAGTATCTTTATTTGAGCTGTACAGCTATCCAGGCGGTACACAGTTCAATCTCTCGTCTGATTGGTCTAAAAGTGGTGAAAGTGAGCAGTAAGCTTAAGTTACCGAATGGCTTGTTGAACATAAAAGATATCACGGTTGAACGTGAAGATGGGCTAGGTGAATATGATCACCAAAACAGTAGTTCCTCGCTTCCCTGTTAGTGATCATAATGCTGGAATGTCGGAATGTCATACATTTTCATACACTCCACTTTTTCTTATGTCATGTATTCTCTAGTTGAAAAGTATAATGGCCAACTAAGCTATTTAGTGGGTTTTGATTTTGATTTGAAGTTGTTTATTTGTTCTGTATTTGAAAAGGCTGATATGATTGTTGCAACTAAGATCATTGGTCTTTGCTAACATTTTAAACTTCCATATAGTTTACTTACCTGTAATTTAGATTGTTCAATCTTTCATTAGTCTATAGTCGTATATAACAACAGATTACGTTGTAATTTGCTACAGGTTTGGTGCTAATTACTAACTAGTAATCTATCATCGTTTTTCTAAAGAAGAACAAGAACAAACTCAAGAGAGAGTTGTTGTCTGTTTTATTTGACAAGAAATAGAGAGAGACTCTGCATAGAGAGAGCCTTGGGTAAAGAGAAAAGGTAACACATAATCTGAGATTTAGCTTTTGCTTTGAGTGATAGGCTTCTTCACTCCATCACGTACGAGGGGAGGTAACTCTTTTCGTGCTTCTTCAGGCTGTGATACANGATTTAGCTTTTGCTTTGAGTGATAGGCTTCTTCACTCCATTCGCTATCCCCCAAGGAACAATATCACGTACGAGGGGAGGTAACTCTTTTCGTGCTTCTTCAGGCTGTGATACAATAACATTGTACCAAGCTCCATCTTTATGAAGAATATCAAGACAACAATCGAAGTACAGTTCTTCTGAGACATCTTCCACGATCAGCATCAAGTTTAATGGCTTTTCGGGATTATCCATTACTGTCCAGGACAATATGTCCACTAAAATCTGCTCATGTCTCATGCGTTGTTTTTCTCCTGTATACCCCCCATCTCGACCACGAAGGCAGCATCATAACACTCTATGTCGATACAACCTTCACAACCCCATTCCCTAAGACTCTCTGTAATGTTATTCTTAACCTTGCGTGTTTGTTTAACCTTACACAAGTAGTAGTAATAATTGTTATTTTGGGCTTGAAGTAAAAAAGGCCCATTAGATAACGAAGGCCCAAGAAAACTAGGGTTTTGTATCTCTTTTATGATTCTCCTTCTCCACAATAAAAATTGCTCAGCCGCTGTTTAGGTCATTTGCTGCTTCTTCACCTCTCCAAGGTTTGTGCCTCCTCTCTCTCCGCCTTCTTCTTCACCGCTCTTTTGTTATCTGGGTACTCTTGTTTGATTCTATGAACAGACTCTTGAAATCGAAATCTTTCTTTTGGTACATTTCATTTTTTCTTGAACTGAGTTTTAGCTTTCTGTGTTTTGTACAGATTTTAAGTGAGAAGGATCGTTCTTAGCAATGTCTCCAGCTAAAGGTACGGTCTTGCTCAATCTTTATTGCATTTTGATGGACTATTGAATGTTTTAGTAGACCTTAAACGCTAATCACTAGCTTCAAGTACTGTTTCCTTATCGTATGTTCTTAGGTTCTAATCTTCTGATTAGCTTCAACTAGTTTAGTTAGTCTCATTTAATTAGATTTAAATCTTTTTCTTGTGGAGTGTTCATGTACCAAAGTGAATTTGAGCTGTATATGAAATCCTCAGGTCTTTGGACTGTTCATGTATTATAGTGAATCTGAGGTATAGATGAAATTTTTAGGTGATTCTAATAAGTTTCTTTGAGAATGCTGAATTCGTCATTTCTAAAGTGTGTTTATTGGTCCTGAGTTTGTAGCATATTAAGTTATGTTCTTAATTCTGTTCTCTGTTTTGTTATTCAGTTGATACTACGAAGAAGGCCGATCCCAAGGCTAAGGCCTTGAAGGCTGCGAAAGCAGTGAAGTCTGGTCAGGCTTTCAAGAAGAAGGACAGGAAGATCAGGACCAAGGTTACCTTCCACAGGCCAAAGACTTTGACCAAGGCCAGAGACCCTAAGTACCCAAGAATCTCTGCTCCTCCAAGGAACAAGTTGGACCNTACCCAAGAATCTCTGCTCCTCCAAGGAACAAGTTGGACCACTACCAAATCCTTAAGTTCCCTTTGACCACTGAGTCTGCAATGAAGAAGATTGAAGACAACAACACCCTTGTCTTCATCGTTGACATTCGTGCTGACAAGAAGAAGATCAAGGATGCTGTGAAGAAGATGTATGACATCCAGACCAAGAAGGTCAACACTCTCATCAGGTAAAGAGTTTTCTTCTAGCTTTGTTGTGGAAAACCTGTAAGTGAGTTTGATTATGTTTCATGTAATTGACAAAATGATGTTGTATGTGTTGCAGGCCTGATGGAACGAAGAAAGCTTACGTGAGGCTTACACCAGACTACGATGCTCTAGATGTTGCTAACAAGATCGGCATCATCTAAGTGCTTATCTGTCTTTTGGAATTATAAATCAGACTTGTGGTTTTTGTCTCTCGGTAGTCTCAGTTTTGCTTTAAAGATATTGTTACCATCATCTGGTGATTGTAGTATTTGGGCAAAAACTTTTTTCTTACAATACATTGTTCTTGCAGTTTATTGTTGAATTCAAGTTCTATAATTTTTGGCTTCTCAAAAATATGAAAACGTTGAAAAGGTTTACAGATAAATGCACTCTCTTCTCTAGTCTGTAAATGATAGTAAAACGATCTGTCACCACATATTTGTTTAGATCTTTTATTATCCATCTATCCACGTTTACGAATGAATGAATGAATAGAGAAGGCTGAGAGAAAAAACGTGAAGCAGCAGTCTCTTATCCAAAGACTTCACCACACACAAAATCAATGATCACTGATCATCTAAAGTCTTGTGAGTTGTAGCCATTATGGCAGTCTCTTCACTCTCACTCGGTTATTATGTCTCACCAACAATCTCCCACAAGGTTCTAATAACTCTTCTCTGTTTCCATTTTATCTTGATTATGTAACCCACTCATTGTTCATTTGATTATATATACATTGGTTCATCCTCTTACCATACACAGATCCTCTGTCCCAATCCATCACTTAAAGCTTCTTGTTTGCTTTCATCTGGCCTTGACTC
>OVAP01002759.1:0-18465 GCA_900406295.1 Aurinia saxatilis
AGTTTTCTCTGTTTTAACATACACAGATACACTTAATCAAACGTTTTTGGTTCTGTCTTCTTCTCTCTCTGTTTTAACATTGATTGCATAAAGCACAAATGGTTTATAGGAAACGATGGCCGTCGAATCGGGACTCGAAACAGCTTGGGTTTGTGATTCAATCAACGAATTTTGACTCGAAACAAACGGATTTGAATAATCGGGAGTCGAGTGAGAGATTTGTGTTTGTAGGATTCAAGTTTGACAGAAGACAGAGACAAAGGTGAGAATCGTGAGATCTGGTTTAGTAGACCGCCTGGACCCGCGGGTCAGCCCGTTAACCCGCCTAATATAGTGGAGCGGGCTTGGGCCTTCATTTCCATGACTGCATCCCGCAGCGGCCAGGCCCACCAAGCCTGCAAGAACGAACAGGCCCGCGCGGGCCGGCCCGTTTGACACCCCTACTTCCAGTCACAACGTCTAACACAGTCACAATTTTTTTCAGAAGAGGAGACTTTTCAAGAAAAGAAAAAAAACACCGCGACTTCTGCTTCTGGCCTATCAACTGGTGAAAAGCATGTCTTCCACGAGCCTGTACTCGACTGCAATGGTTGGGGGATTCCAACTTGCAACGTTGATGCATATGTTGAAAAAGGACTTGTTGGCTACAAGCCGCCAAGTTCTCCAATTTCAACTCCTGAGCGCAGGTCTAGCTGCGCATGCTTTGAAGATGCTGAGATAGGCATATTCTGGGACATCGTTGATTGCCCAGTTCCTAGTCGTCTCAGCAGACATATTATCATCAACAATATCATATCTTCCCTCAAGGAAAAAGGTTATCATGGTAACGTGTTAGTTTATGTTTATGGCGAGAAGAATCTTGACCCAGAATACTTTAGATCTCCCATAATCACTTGCTCCCCCACATGAGATAAAGATAAGAGGGTGAATAAGATTCATGAGGACCTTATGATCTTTGCATACGACCACGACTAGCTTTCTAAACCATTTCATTGATGATAATCTCTCACGACATCTAAAAAAACAGGTTGCTAGTCGGGTCTCTTCTATTTTGGAGGTTCAGGAGATGCAATATTTTCTTAGCCCGACCTCAAGATTTAGAAACTGATTTTTTGTCACTAGTACTACTTTCTGAAGTTAGTAAAATATGAATTTGGAAAAGACTAGCCTTCAGAAGGAAGCCTATTGACCGAACTGGAACCTTATATTGTGTTGACCCTCTCTGTGGGTGTACTGGAAGCTCACAAAGTGTCACGCCACGGGTTGCCGAGTCGAGATCTCCTGCCAAAATTGCCACTCCCAGTGGGTAACAGATTTGTTACCTTAACGTCGTTGTCCACTGAGTGATAAAACAAGGGAATCCTTGATAAATGTGATCTTCTTGCTCAAACTTTGACAGGCCAGCTGGTCCTCCCTTGCAATTTGCCTCCATTATCTGTCTGAACCTGAACGTTTAACAAACTTCGTAGCTGTTTGTCTAAGAAACCTTAACATTTGAATGTTAACATATCTGTTTTTGGATCGCTTACTTCTTCGCTCCTTCTTTCTACAATTAGGTATTTTTGTATTTTGTCACATATATGGACCTAAATAACCTTTTTAGATTTCTATTAATATTTTAAAAGGCTTAAATAATAAAAAAAATTACGCGACTAAGGAATAAGGATGAACAACAATTTTAATATATATATATATATATATATATATTTGAAAATTTGTTTTATGTCTAAATCCATGTTCCAAATAATTTAGAATTCGTTTTCTAACTAGTTTTATGTTCTAAAATAATTAAAAGTCGTCTTCTAACTACTCTTAATGTTCTAAGAAATTTAAAATACGTCTAATGTTCTAAAATATTTAGAATACGTCTTCTATCTAGTCTTAGTGTTCTAAAAAATTTATAGTATGTCTTCTATTTAGTCTTAATGTTCTAAACAATTTAGAATACACATTTTAAGAATATAAACTTTGTGTTTAATGCGTATTTATGAGAAAAAATCGAATTTAACATTATTTTCTTAATTATAATGAGAAAATCTCTTAGCATCAGGGAAAACCACATCTCTTAAAATTTAGATATATTGTTTTTGTTTTCAAACCCTCTAGATAACTTAGAAGCTTAACAATTTGTGAAAAAATGGTTTAATTAATTCATTTTCTTAGATCAAACACATATTTGTTTTTAAAGGGTTTTGTTAGATTTACATTATTTTAAAACCTAATTGTCCATATTAAATATTACAATCCATTAACATATATTTTAATCATTTCTCTATATACATAATTAACCATTAAACTTATTTACAAATCAGTTACATATTCTAACCCATTTACATATTGTTTTAGGAAAAAAATCTCTCTTATACAGTTTTCATATTGTTTTATATTTAAAAAGCAATTACATATTTTAACTCATTTACATATTATAGAATAATAAATTATTTTATATTATTTTAAAGGTGTAATTGGATTTTCATTATTAATAAACCTAATTATGTATATTTATATATAAAAGACCTAGTTGTAGAAAAAAGAGAAAAAAGAACTCCTTTAATACAATTTTTTTTTCTTTTTTTTTCTTCTCCAGTTCCATTATTAGTGAACACATTATTCGGTATTAAGTGAGAAAGAGAAAAAATGAAAGAAAAGGCGTGTTGTGCGTCCGGGGGATATGCCATTCATAACAAAAACGTGTGGGGCCATAAGGAAAATTGAAAATTGTAAGCAATACGAGAGTGTTTTGGTAAAGTGAAACGCAATTATAAACACAAAACGCGAGTCGAGGCGTTTTACTGTGAGAAGCAAAAAATGGAGAGAGAAGGAGGCGTCGCGAGGCCAAAAGTCGCCGTCGTGGTTTTCCTTCTCAACGGGAACTCCATCTTGCTAGGTCGTCGGCGATCCTCAATCGGAGACTCCACCTTCGCTCTTCCCGGTGGCCACCTCGAATTCGGTATCTCTCTCTCTCTCTCTGTTTCTTGAGCTAATAATAATTGGTGTGTTGACTGTTGAGCAGGAGAGAGCTTCGAAGAATGCGGAGCGAGAGAAGTGAAGGAAGAAACGGGATTAGAGATCGAGAAGATGAAGGTGTTGACTGTGACCAACAACGTTTTCAAGGAAGCGCCAAAGCCATCGCACTACGTGACTGTGTTCCTTCGTGCCACGCTCGTCGATCCCACTCAGGTCCCGCAGAATCTGGAGCCGGACAAGTGCGATGGGTGGGATTGGTACGACTGGTTGAACCTCCCGACTCCTTTGTTCTGGCCACTTGACAAAATTGTCAAAACCGGACTCACTCCTTTCTGAACCGAGAGGTCCCGACTTCAATTCTCGGAATGCCCCCTCTAATATTCTATTGTAAGGTTACGATACCTGTTTTGGGCTTTCTTTCAGTTTTTTAATTTATGAATGATACTTATCTATGATCAAACTTTAGCCATTTGGTTTGATTCGGTTCATCTACAATTGAAATCTTCAACACACACAAACCATTGTTAGATATGTTCTATTCAAGTTCAAATTATGTTTTCATGTAAAAAATTTATTTATATCTAAATATGTTTTGGAAACTATGCAAGCAACTACAGCTCTAAGATTAAAGAGATTCGTGAAGCTTCGATGAAGGACTGCTCGGGGATTAATCAGATTGATTCCCGTTTGTACCCATTTACCGCTTTATGTCATGTATTTTGTTTAAACTCTTCACCTCCAATCTCATTGGCATAGAGATATTGGATCCTAAGACTTGTATTTTCAAGTCGAGACTAGATTAATGCAAGAGATTGTTGACCTAAAAAAATATCTAAACATGTTTTGTTTGCATTCTGATCATCCAAAGGAAAAGACTCAAGAGGGCAAAATGGAGTTACATAACATTCTTATGTTTGTTCTCTCCTTGTGGATTTTTATTTTATTTCCTCAAACTCTTGGACATGCTTGGTGTTAATTAGTAGGTTTTTATTTTTAAGTACATATATTCTTAAGAGAAAGCCAAATGTTAGACATACTGCAAGTGTATTCTTAACAACTTTTACATTTTTGACGGCTCTTCTCATTGACAAAGCATTACTTCTTTGCATATTTTAAACTACGAGTTGTACGGTGACTAATTGAAGATAAAGTTGTTACCACCATCAAAATATAACATGATTGAAGAGCATGACAAGATTGACACTAACGCGTGCTTTTTTTTTCTTTTCACATGTGTGTTTTGATTAAGCGTCTGTGCGATGCATATGAAGAATAGTATAGATGGAAAATTAAAAGTCCAAAAATTAAGAAAAAAAAAAAAAAAAAAACTAANATGGAAAATTAAAAGTCCAAAAATTAAGAAAAAAAAAAAAAAAAGACTAACAAGCTTGGTCTTCAAAAAAGACTTCTTGATCTTGAGATCGCCATCATGACCATAAACATATATAAGAATTCAATAGTATATAGATGTAGGCAAGTATATATATACAAGAAGTATACCCTAATGATCTACAAAACAAAACCACAAATAATACATTGAATAAAGAAATGAAAGAAAAAAAAATCAATGTGGAAGAGAGTCAACAATAGAGTTGTGTCTATTAGAAGGACCAGAAGGAGGAATGGGAACACCTTTGGGTAAGTAACCAAATATTAGGCTGTTTTTAAACCCTATGCTCTTCCTCCTTTTCATTTGCATCGTGGTCGCTCCAATTCTTGCTGCGTCCGCACAAGAACTACTGGTTGCAAGAAACAGAACAAGACATATAAGCAGAACCATCGTACGACAAGGAGCCATTTTGGTAATAAATGTCTTCTTAAGTAATGGAGAATGTAGTAAGTGTATATGTATATATAAACATGTGTATGTGAGGATTCGATGGGAAATAAGTGGGGCGGAAATGAGGGGGAAATAAGAGAGGAGTGAATCCTACGCTAATGCACGACTTTGAATTTTCCATGTTATTTAATAATCGACATTTTCAAAGGTTGAGTTTTTTGCTTTTGTGTGCTTCTTTTCTTACAGATTTAGTCGCCGCCTTCGACTTTTTATTTCTTTTCTGTATAGTTTTTTCGATGAATATATGTACAAGTCCATTTCATACTTACGAAATGGGAATCTGGTTTGGTGGGACTACCGTTTTTTTCGAAATTTTGTATTTTATTATGTACAACTTTCGTTGACGAGAGAATTGGACATCACCTCATTACTATCAGCTATTTTTGTGTTATGCTTTTAATTTTCAACTTTCAACAGTAATTATCATAAGACGTAGGTGGAATGCTAAAGCAAGATAAGCTTTTCGGTTTCGTAGATATCATATACTTGAGCCTTCTCTTTTAAAAAAAAATATATATACTTGAGCTTTTTGAACTCTTTTCTTTTCTTTAACAAAAACACTAAAATTTTATCGAGTACAAAAAGATTAGATTTCATACGGTACAAACTTTTTGTTATTATGAGACGAATATATATATATATATATATATATATATATGTTTAATACAGGTGTGTATATATATTATATATGTGTGTATAATGTCAAATGTGTATAGTAAATTAGATCTTACATGAAAGATACTGAAAATTCATGCAGAAAACACGTAAAAACAATGTATACCAACTTTATCTTTTGCGTGAGAAGGTATTTTAAGAAAGTAAGAGAAAAAGGTAGTATGGAGGTTGACTCACTTACATATGCACAATATTTGATTCACAATTTGACAAGTGGCTTTCATGATTCACAATTTTCATTCATTTATACCAATTTTGATTTGGATATCCACCTGATTTCTGCATCAAATTATCCAAATTCTTCACGGATTAGTTCTTATAATAAAAGCGTTAGAAACTCAAAAAAGTTCATGGATTATAGTTTAAATTATGAGAAATTTAGGTGATTGGGTGGTTTTTAAAAGGTAACTAGATAATGGGTGGTTTTAAAAAAAAATTTGTTAAATGGGTGATTTTTAGTTTTCTATTTCTTTTAAAAACAATATTAACATTTAAATTAAGAAATGGTTAGTGTTTTGAAAATCGGTGGAGGTGTAATTTTTTGAATTCTTTTTTAAAATAAAATTATATGCACTTAATAGAACATAAAATCTTCCTAAAAAGATTGTTTTTTTCCATTTGCTTTAAACGATGAGAGTTTTTTTGTTCATCATTCTGCTAGTTTTTTTTTAAAGAGCACATGCAAATCGTGATTCAAGGTCTTGAAATACTTATGGTGCAATGGTGGGATTGCAGGAGAAACAATATGCAAAAGAAGGTAATGGAGAGATTGATTTGTGATTTCTTATGAATGCTAGAAGTGAATGGTGGATGGTGTAAGGTCGTGGTGTATGGTGTATGCTAACGGTGATTGCTAAAGAAAAATAGTATTGGTTTACGTTGGATGTGAGTGGTGGATGGTGTATGATCGTGATGTATGGTGGATGCTAGTGGTGGATGGTGTATGGTTGTGGTGGATGGTGTATGGTCGTTATGTAGGGTTGTGGTGTATGGTGAATGCTCATGGTGGTTAATTGTAGATGGTGTATGTATGATCGTGGTGGTTAGTCGTGGATGGTGTATAAAAAAACAAACACAACTCTCCATTAGTTTTGTAACTCAAACATTGTAGTGAATGAATGGTCTCAGATTTTTTTTTAAATTTTTTTAAATATATTAAAACATGTTAAATTTATAATTAAAAGACATTATAAACTAATTTAATTTGTTAAAAGTCAAGACCTTAATAATTTGGTTTAGTTTTATATTGGTTAATTGAAATTAAGGTTTAAACTAACATAATACATTAAAAATCACCCATATAGCAAAAGTTTTTAAAAGATTAATTGCACAAATAGGCAATGAATCAAAAAATAATTGCAAAGAGGAAAAGTGGCAATTATGTAAATACTGAGCACAGATCTTTGTTCTGTTTTGACAAAAATACCCTCATTCTTCCTCTATCACAAACTGACCTCTCTCTCTCTCTCATCTCTTCTCTTTGTAAATTTGAGTTTTTGATCCATTTTTAATTCGATTATCTCTTCCCCATCTCATCTCTTTGTAAATATGAACTTTTGAAGTAGATCGATTTGTAAATCCGACCATCTCTTTTTTTGAAGCAAATCGATTTGAATCTCCCACTCATTCTAAATTTCCTTCATTTTTGTATTTCCTTAAATCAACCGTTAAAGAAGAAGAAGAATGATGGGATTCAGCGAAGAAGAATGGTGGGATTCGGCGTAGAAGAAGAATGGTGGGATTCAACGAAGAAGAAGAACCGACATCTCTTTGTTGAAGAAGATGAACGGTGGGATTCAGCTATAACATGTTATTTATTCATATTACATGTTATTAATTAAAAGTACATGATGAAATAACATGTTATATACTCATGTTACATGTTATTTGTTCATGTAACATGTTCTTTATTCGTGTTACATGTTATTTATGAAAAGTACACGATAAAATAACATGTTATTTAGTCATGTTACATGTAATTTATTCACATAATATGTAATTTACTCGTATTACATGTTATTTCATTCACATATATTTATGTTAATAAGTATATGACGAAATATCATGTTATTTATCCATGTTATATATTATTTCACTCATCCACAATTATATTAATAGTGTTTTTTTTTGAAAATATCATGATATCTATTTAAATAACATGTTTTAGATGTGTTAGTGTATATACAGATGTGTCAGATGGGCCTACGACGTGATATTTGGGTGGAAAAAAAATTCCACACTTCTGAACCTATTTTCATCATTTCCAAAAGGCTTATTTTCTTTTCTGCAAGATGTGTTTTGGGTTTTGCCTAATGCCCAATAACTTTTCAAATCCTTGCCTTTTATTTAGTTTACTCTTTTTAAAACCACCCATTTAGTAAATTTATGTTTTAAAAGGTACATGTTTACATAATTTTTTTCTTAAATTATTCATGGTAAAAAAATATGCGGTCTTCTAATGAGCTATATAGAACTTGATATTACTGACATCGATTATTCATGGATGTTTAGCCATTATAGATCGTTAATCCAGGCTATCTTATGTCCCTTCAATTTCTAAACCTACGCTAAAAGTTCTTGATAACAATCGTTCCTCCGAGAATGAGGATTAAAGCTTTCAAAATCAATATTCAGGTAAGTTGCTCCACTGATGCGCTAACCGAAATCCAATTATAAAATCTATTTTTCTACTGAAATCACAACAGTACCTTTAAGCCTTTTGATAAGAAAGTGGGTCACAAATAATCATGACATAAATCTTATTGCATATCTATCAATTTCCTTATTTTTCGAGCTCTGCATGGATCGATAGACATTGTGAATCGATTGATGGCGCCTTTAATTCAGTGTTTGATCATTTTTCTCTTTGGTTTATAAGGCTGAATGACTTGATTCCACTTGCAAATTAAAGCTATTCCACGTGGCTATCTTATCTTCAAACCTCAGCATCATCCAAAATATATATGTAGAATCTTCATTTAAGCATAAACTTCAATTATATAGGATTGCTGCCTTGAGCGAGAACTGCCTTTTTTGTACCTAAACACTTGTGTTTCCTCAAAATCCCTTTCAAAGCCCCAATAAGTTAAAATAAACACCAATTTCATATGGAATTCCTTTGGTTTTGTTAGAATAAACACTAAAACTACATAGTAAAAACCACTAAGATATCGTTGCATCATTCGGCTGCCTATTTTCTAGTGTTCTTGATACTTTTAGCTTGTGTATGTAAGGCTCTATAACTGGTTATAAACTGACTAGTGCTATGTGGTGTGCATGAAAGTAGGGACGCTTCCTAGCAACTATTATCAATGCTAGACCATGTCTCTGCCTCGAGGAGTGAATTGCTAACGTACTACACCAAATGTTGTCCATTTTCCTCCTCTTGAGCTAGCACTGTACTGACTAAATATTCAGAGGCCGCACAGGACAACAATAACACTTTCCAATTCTTTGGTTTGGGTAAAAGAGGAGTGACATTATGTAGTTCTTTAAATGCTTTTTCACATCTATCATCCCAGACAAAGTCTTTCGATTTTCTTAGATCTGTAATGAACGCATGAGACTTATTTAAGAGCCTCGATATGAACCTGCTTAATGTAATCATCATTCTAAAAGCATCGATTTTTACCAGTTTTTACAATGTATTTTTAGTGTTTTTGATAATTAAACTAAAGGATTTCAGTATAAGGTATGTTTCATTTTGTTTGTGTTTTTAAAGCGTTTTTGAAGAAAACATTCAATTATCTTACCGAAGAAATTTGTATCTCACTTAAAATCTACATTATAAATGAAGATGAGATTTAAAAACAAGATAGCCACGAATTCTGTTAGATGAACTATAATTTTATGCTGACCGAATAATATTACGCGTCATATGTCTTTAGCTTTTATTGGTTAACATGAGATTTTTCAATAATTCTACTTCTCTATAGGAAGGGAGATTCTGTAGAAATAAGAACCTAATTAGAATTTCATGATGGAAAGATTAAACATTATTCGATCAATTCATAGTTTTGTTTTATCATTTCATCACACGCTAGATCACCTTGTCGATCGTTTCATGGCTGCAGCAAAATTACTAACTTTTGTTTTTTTTATGCTTTGTTGTTTCATTATTTGAAATTCTATTAAGTCTCTTCGCTTTGATACAAACACACTATCCTTAATTATTCCTGGGAGGAACTACTAATATACTTAGCAACAAAATATAGAGAAAAAATCAAAGAGGAGATTATATAATAGCGCTTAAGATTTGTTGTAAGCTGGATAAACGCAATACCAACAGGCAACAGCTTCGTAGTTTCCAGAACTGAAACTGTCTTAAGCCAAAGTCATCGCCTTATCTGTCTTGCATTGCTTCACTCCGAAAGGAAGATGATCACTCAGGTTTTTTATTTCATCTCCATTGTAACACAGATTAGGGTTTCCCCAAACACCAAGTCTCCTTCCCATCCTCTCATAAAACGTTATAGAAAACTCGAGTTCTCCACTGATGTTATTTCCATTTACATAGAGAGCGCTGAGACAAGGCATTTCGGTTTCCATTTCCCGGAAGAGCTTGCCTCTTAGATTGTTGTTGCTTAGACCCAAAAACCTCAGTTTCTTGAGCTCCAAGATTGAACCAGGAATCTCCCCCATTAACCCTGTCTTGGAGAGATCAAGAACCACCAAATTCTTCAGATTTTTCCACTCTATTCCTGTTAAGTCCCCCTCGAGATGGTTATTGGACAAAACCAGTTCTACCAAAGAACTCATCTCTTGGATCTCTTCGATCAATCCACCAGAGAATCTGTTGTTTCTAAGATCCAAAAGAGTCAGATTCTTCAAGGACCGTAGCTCTTTAGGTAACTTCCCCTCCAAGTAATTGTTACTAACATCAAGTTTCAGCAATGAATTCAATCCTCCAACGCTTAATGGTAACGACCCGGATAAGAAATTCCTGCTTAGATCCAATATCAACAATCTGGTTAACCCATAGACCTCCGGTAGTCTCCCCGTGAACCGGTTTCCAGACATTACTAAGCGTCTCAGTCTGGTTAACTTGGTTAAATTCTCCGGCAAGGAACCTGTTAACTGGTTTTCTAACACCACTAGAGATTGAAGGTTGGTGAGGTTAGTGATGAAAGAAGGGAATTCACCAGTGAGTCCTCGGTTTGATCTGATCTCAAGTGTCTCCAAGCTCTTAGAGAGACTGAACCACTTCTCATCTGAAATGGAAGCTAGATATTGGTTTGGTGATGTGAAGCAATTGTAAAAAGAGAGAGACTTGAGGTGCTTGAGCTCAAATAGTTGTGGTCTGATCACTGGAATCTCCGCACAAGCAAGAGGGTTGTCTCGCGCAGTCCCAAAGCTTAAAGCAGTTACATACCAAAGATCATCATACATATCACAAGTCACACCCTGCAAATATAGCAGTAAAGAATTGGAAATTCATGAGAAACAGAAAATGTTATGTAACACCAAATAGGAAGAGAATTTGTTCTCTGAGACAGAATGGTAAATTTTCTCATGAAGTTGAGATATTTTTACTATTTTGCTATACATAATTTGGCTTGAGATTAGGCATACTTTAAACAGAAAAAATGCTTAGCTCAACCATTTTGATCAGCTTTTTCGAATTCAAGAATCAAAATCTTGATAGGCTTAAACATCTTTTATCATTGGTTGCCACATTTCAAGATTGTTTTTTTTTTTTTTTTTTTTTTTTTANNNNTTTTTTTTTTTTTTTTTTTCTTTTTTCATATAATTGGTAAACAAAACAAAAGTTGTTGCTCTTCAAAGGAACAGAAATGAGAAGAAAGAAGAATGATGACCTGGATAGGAGTCCAACCACAAGGGTCTGGATAAAGATTAGAGCCATTCCAAGAGTCACCCACAAAGCCTTGAATGGTAGCGTAGAGAGCAGCTTGCTCTGTTTTCTCCATGGGACTTCCTTCCCTTTCCTCTGTTTCTGCCTTGCTCCAATCCACAACCAAACACCACACACATAGTAAAAGCACCAAGTGTTGCTTCTTTAACATCTTCAGAAGAAAAGGAAAAAAGGATCTTATCTCTAGTGGAGATATTCCTCTTCTTGTTTCTATCAAAAGAACGGTAAGAAAAAAACAAAGAGAATCAAGAAATGGAGTGGGTCACTGAAGCAAATGTTGGAAGAACATAGTTATCACCACAATGGGTTATGGGACCCTTTTGAAAACCATGAATGCTGCTTGATTTATATACAAAAATTGTCCAAGAAAACAACCACCAAATTTCCACTAGAGAGTTTGGTTAGAGACAAGAAGATGTCATGAGAAAGCTTTAGAGGTTTTACTGTTTTCTATCTTTCTTTCTCTCTAGGGTTTATTATAGAGGAAATTACCAAGAAGAGGATACAAAAAAGCAAGAGAGTAAAAGCCAAATCTGTTTCTCTAACTTATGATTACATATAGCACAGCTGTATACAATATGACAAAACTGAAAGACTATGTTATGGATCTTTTAAAGTTACAGTTTTTGTTTTCAAAAAGCCATAGGGTATAAGCAAATCGGATTATGTAGTAGATTCATAGGGTACATTGATAGCCAGAGAATTAGACAAGGACAAAGCCTTAGAAATTATATTAATAAAACAAAATCTTTAAAAGCAAAGACAACAGTTATCATAGCAGAGAAAAGGAAGAAAAACAATAATGGTAATGAAAAGGATAAGAGGAGAGAAGAAGAACGAACAGCATGTGTTGATAATGCAACTGAAAGCGAAAGACAGAGAAGGTCGAGTCTTTAATTAAGAAGAGGACTCTGTTCATTTCTGCACCTTCCAGATTTTTTTTTTGTTTTATTTTCATTTTAATCTTTTTCTTTATAGGTTTCTGAAATAAATTTCATCAAAAGTCCTTTTCTTCTAAAACAGTTACCATATCTCTGGTTATTTATTTATTTTAAATACAGAAGTCAAAGCTTAGTTAGTGGTTTTGAACTGATGAACAATGTTTAGTTAAATAAGAGCTATAGTAGAATGGATTCAGTGTCATTGAGTATTAATGGGGAGTGATTTTTAAGAGTGTAATGAAGAGTGAGAGATGCTCTTGCATGTCCTTTATTTGGACCACACTCTTTTGTTTTAACTTTGAAAGGTGAGGCGCATCTACTATCTACTCGCTATAAATCTATCCAATTATAAATTGAAATCTTGGTAAGATCCTACATATAAAAGCCTTGTGTAGTCCTTTTCTGATTTTTACCATTTTCTGTTTTGGACTTTCCTTTTGGTTTGGTGATTTTCAGGCAAACATAACCAAAAAGATGTCAGGTCCATGACAATGACTTAATGTAAATTGTTTCTTACCTCTGAACTTGGTTTGGTTTCCTTGAACACCAGCATTATTATATGGTCTACGGAGAATCATTTTAAAATCAAATGCTGCCTTTCCTACAATGCCTATAGCTTTCAAGATTTTACTTCCTTTTGTTTTCAGTTGCTTAGAAAAGAAAGTGAAGTTAAGAAAAAAGAACCAACACATAACAAAGATGTTTTTCCCTGAAAAACCCTACTTGTGGGATAGTTGTCTTTTAGCGAGAAAATGATCATGTTGTGAAAAAGACCCAAATCTTCTTTCCTATGGAAGCATCACCTACACGCTCTGTTTCTTCCTCTTCTTCTTCGTGCTCCTCTTCCATGCTGACATTCTCATTATCATCTTCACCATGCTCTCTTCTTTCACCACTGCCTCCTGCTTCTAACTGTGGATCTTCCACTGGCCTCTTTCCCGTATTGTTATCCTTGAACCCAGTCTTTGTTTCAACCTGTATCATAACCGTGGCTCAGAATAAATATATTACTAAGATTAATACTGCCCACATGTTCCATTCAGAGAGAACAAAGAACATCTGCAAATACTTGAAAATAAAGCAATGAAGATGATCTACATCAATGTTTCAGAAATCATACCCTAACAATCTTCTCATATGTTACTGCCTCCAGTAACACCTCAGCTTTGCCATTTTCGGCACTGTCACCTTGCAATGGAGTAATACTATCCTTGGGACTTGGCACTGTTCTGATATCACCATTTACACTATCTTGTTTTTCCACAGCTGCCATTGATGCTTGTGCTTTATCTTCTTCTGTTCCTACACTGAAAGAATTTTCCATACAAATATAAATTTCACACACAAATGTCATCTACTTTTCTAATCAAATACCCTGCAATTCATTTTTCAAACAAAAGATGTAGGAACTTACTTTCGATGTCTCCTGAGATGATATCGGCTTTGCCCAGGTGTTGTTAGAGATACTGGAACAGCTATCTGTCTCTTCTTCCTACGTCCACCATCTGTAATACTGTCTACACCCTCATCGCTATCACAAGCTGTGTGTTCACTTTCTGTGATTTTAGAAGTCTGCTCGCGCTGTCGCTTCCTTGGAATTTCCCCATCAGATGGTTTTGAATCTCTAGAAGCAGCTTTTGTTGCTTGTGATCTTCCTCTAACAGACTTACCCCTGCCTCTACCACGTCTAGGTTTATCGCTTTTTCTCTCTGATTGCAGGGAAACTTCAGGACTGTCTTGCAGTCTACTATCAGTGAAACTCTGGTCAGCAGCAGATGGTTCATGATTGTCACCAGCCTCTATATCCAGAGTATCATCAGGTTGCGAAGATTCTGGAAACTTAACCGTTATACCCAGATCAATGACTTCCTCGGTCTTTTTAATTGGTGATATGCTCAACAGTTTGGAAGCAAATTTTCCAAGCAACGATGTTCTCCTGATACTTTCTGCACTAGGAGATATGTTAACAGCTTGCTCTGCTTTTAGCATCTGTTTACAGGAACGTTTGTCTCCATATTCAATATCAGGTAGTCGAAGATCAGACAAAACAAACTTTTTGGTTATTTCTCCACAAGAATTGCAGCCCTTTAGCTTTTCAAGAAATACTTGGAAACGGTCCCTTGCACAGATGAATTCTTCACGTTGCGTTTTCAAAGAGCTTCTAAGTACATCTAGCTGAGTGATGTCCTTATGCATCTCAACTTCTTGTTCTTTCAACAACTTCTTCTGGGCAACAATTTCTTCTCTTTCCCTCTCCAGAGCAAGCTTCTCGTACTGCACTTCTTCCATCTCTCTCTGAGCCAGCTTCTTTACATAACTAATGTTATCAAGCTCTTCTTGGCTTCTCTTCTCATATGTTCTCACCCTCTCATAAAAATCTTGCTCACCCTCTTCTTCTTGCCTCTGCAACTCCATTTCAAGATTCCTTTTTTGCTTCTCCAGATCTTCAACCAACTTGTTTTTGGTATTTTCATGCAAAGCTAGTTTCTTAATCTCCATGTCGGCTTCAAATGATTCTTTCTGCATCTTGACACCATCCAACTCCCTCTTCAAATTATCCATCGAGTTCATCTCTTCTCTCTTTAGCCTATGTTTTTCGGATATTTGCAAACTCCTCAGTTTCTCCTTTTCTACAGTAACCTCCTGTTGCTCTCTAGTTATGTCAGCCTTCTTTTCATCCAAGGCTTCCCATTCTTTCTCAAATCTTTCCTTATCTTGTTTCAGTTCTTCACGTTCCTTCAAGAGCAATACCTCTTCTTGCTTAACTTTATCTATTTGCTGCTTCAGTTCAGACTGCAGCCTCTGAAATTGAAGTCTCTCTTCTTTTGTAATCCTAAGACTTTCATGTTCTTCGCGAATCCTTAACTCCTGTTTTGTTGTCTCAGCCCCAATTTCTTCAATCTCATCTTTTAGTTTACGCAGCCGTTCTTTATCTTCAAGAAATCGCTCGTTCTCCATATGCAGCTTTTTCTCTTCAGCCTTTAGAGCCTTTTCTTTTTCCCTCAACGCTGTCAGCTTGGCTTCAAGATCCTTGCTTTTCTCCTTCACCGTCTCCTCCATTTTTTCCAAAGCTGCCTCTCTCTTTGCCAACTTCTCTCCCTTCTGGCTAATTTCAACTTGCAGCTGCTCAACTTCACCTCTCTTTCCCTCAAGTTCTTCATCAAGAGATTTTCTCATCTGTTTAAGCTTTATTTCAAACTCCTCCATTCTGGAATCTAGAACAGCCTTCTGGTCATCAAGGAGCTTCCCAATCTCCATCTATTAAATTTTGGTCACCATGTCACATCTCTATGAAATATATATTTTGACACTTGCAGATCGAAAACAAAGAATAATATTAACCAGGAAAGTGACTATACAGATGCAAGATGTTCCAGACAATAGATCATTTCAGTAGCATCGACATGGTATTACCATTAATTTTCACCAAAGTTTCACCAAGATTATCTTGGTTACATTAACCCAAACTCTGTACAATCTTGATTTTTTTTTTATTAGTGGAGGACAACATTTCACAGCAAAAAGACATGCTATCCCCAACAACTAGGAGATCAGTGATTGTGAAGGCGTATATGCCTCGCCGTAGATAAAATTAAGAGTAATGTGGCTAATAAAGGTAGGTATGCATGTGTGTATAACAATTCCAAACACAAGAGCACATTTTCCTAACCATTCTATCAGTTTACTGAAGATTCAATAAACTTAATAATAAAAAATAAACATCAGAACAATCACGAAAGAAAAGGCAAGGTTTATTTAACAAATAACAGAGAGTTTCAGGTAGGTTGAGGCTGACCTGCTCCCTCACAGTAAGCTTCTCTTCAAGCTCGTGCTCCTTCATATCAACCTCAGCCTTCATGGCCTCAAAGCCCTAAAACACCAACACATTGATATATAAACCAAAAGGTACAGGACGCCATAAAAAAGAAAAATTGAGGTTAAAAAAAGTGAAAAAACTCACTTTTTCCTTCATAGAAATGTCATTTAGCATAATGTTTATAGATTCTTCTCTCTCTTTTAATTCTGACTTAGCAATATCAATCTTTTGCTGCATCTCTTCAAGGGCCTTCTCTTTCTTCTTGATATTTTTCTCACTCTCAATAACTCTTTCCTCGCTATGGTTAATGCTTCTTTTAGCTTGAGACAACCGATCATCTTCTACCGTTAGCCTCTTCTCCCATTCCTGTAGGTCTTCTCTCTGCTTGTAGAACACTGCCTCATGTGCTTCTCGTCTAAGAAACATAAGCAACAGAGAAAGCGTGAAGTGAGGTCATATATCCATACTAGCGAACAAGGAACAACAGAACCAAGGAGTAAAAAATGATGGTTTATACTCTGTAACTAGAGAAAGATGCTCCCTTTGGTGCAGTTTCTCACGGATCTCCACCTCCTTTAGCTTCCTTTCCAACTCAGAACTCTTTCTATTGACCACGGAAAGTTTTTCTTCAGCAACAGCCCTCTTTCTATCCACCTCCAAAGATTTTCCCTTAATACCCAGAACCAAAGCATTTGCTTCAGCTAACTTTGCCTCAGAAGTAGACTTGAGCTCAGTATGTTCTTGTTGCAAATATTTCAAATCCCTTTGAAGCTGAAACATGTAGTACAAATGAAACACAAAGAATGCCACACCATAGAGAAGAAGAATAAAACAGAAAATGAGCTACCTCAGCGACAAGCTGCTTCTCAGAGATCAAAGCTTTCCTAAGATTGTCCTCTCTTTTCTCAGCTTCAGTGAAAGCAATTAAACTCGAAGTCCTTTCACGTTTAAGAATCTCGTTGGCTTCATCAAAAGCTTGCTGAAGCTCTTCATTTTTGGAAGTCCACTTCTTCTTCTCGATAAGCAGAAGCCCCATGTTATGTTGGTAATCAAACAACTGCCACAAACAGAGACAGTTTCTCCATTAGGTTGAATTGAAAGCAACAGAAGATACAAAAAAAAAAAAACACTTCTTTGCACCTCTTTTTCAAGCTTCAAGATCTTCTCTAAAAGCGCATCACGGTCTTTTCTATCAAGAGAGGCTTCATCGAGCAAACCAACGTCTCTGAACTTGCGCCAATCATCATCCTCTCGGAGAAGAAGACCCCTTGGCGGAGAAGGTGTAGTCATTTCGTCGGGGAAAGCCACCGCCTTTCCTTTCCGGTCGGTCGGATTCCTCTGAGGAGTGAACATTTCTAGTGGAACCCTAGAAACCCAGATGCATCAAAGTACTGAAATCGAGAAGAAGCAATTCGCACCACACGAGGCAAAACAAGTGTGACTTCACGCGCCGTCGTGGAAGCAGTTTACTAAACACTAAACAGTTTTCCTCCTCCGCTCCTCGTCACTCCACTTGCAATGGTGTCTGTTGGGCCTTTGGGCTTCTTCTTCTCTTTTCCACTTTGAGGCGGAAAAATGGCCGTGGCAAAAACAATAATAATCTTATATACTCATCTCATTTATCAGTTAAATAAATAGAAGAAAATTGAAATATAGGTAATTTATAGAAAAACCTGGAAATTAAATAAAATTACATGATCCCAACCTGTTATATCCATCTAAATCCATGACCAGATCCGGATCCATGGAAAAGACGCGGATCGAGAATGTTTTATGTTTAATAACCGTTCGGAATCAAAGAAATCGCTTGTACCGTGTAACCGCAAATAACAACACATAACCGTTCAGCCAAGAAACCAAAATAAATCCTCAAATTAATCCTAATTTCCCATTTTCACATTCTCCTCCAATTTGACTTGGTCCCGATCTGCGATCCATCCGATTCTCCATTTCTTCCGAGCATTGTTCAACCCACAGTCGGGAGAACTACTCGAAATAACCTGAACAACTTCATTCTTCCTCTGCCATGGCTCGAAGCAAGAGTGAAGCAAGGAGACTTCCGCCGCCTCTGTCGACTCCTACGTCGTCTTCGTCGCCTACTCTGCCGCCTTCGTCGCCTACTCCGCCGCCTTCGTCGCCTCCTCCCCCGCCTCCAGTAAACGATCCGCCGAGTGATGAGAACGATAACCTTGAAGGTTCCGTAAAGTTAGGCTCGGAAGACTCTCGGTCCGGTTGGAGCAAGGAACGGAGTGAAGCTTCGCCAGAATTGTCAAACTCTAGGGAAAGAGTAAGTGTTATACTTTTAATGATACATTGGGGACGCGTATTACTGTGTATGACTGGGTATAACAGA
>OVAP01002760.1:824-18461 GCA_900406295.1 Aurinia saxatilis
ATCCATCATAAACCTTAGAATACCCTAAGCCTAACAAGCAAAGTACTCACACATATTAATTGAAACAATCAACATGGTTAAAGGAGTAAACATGAAAAGAGAATTCCAATAAATAAATCAAGAGGGTTCAGAAATTCTTCTCTAACTGGCAGAGTACTGAAATTCTTCTCCCTAAAAGCTCTGGAACAGCCTCCTTGCTTAAGTCTTAATAAAATATAAGATATGTGAAACCTAAACCTAAAAACAAGTATTTATACAGCCAAAACACGATTTGGGCCTTCTGTGAACTTTTAGAAAACTTCTGGGCAAAACTGCAGTTTTCCATTTTGATGGGCTTCGGCTGGATCCGCGATCGACACCCTTAGTGAAATTTCCAAATTTTGCTTCTCTCCGAATTTCTCCATGTGCTCTCAAGGGAAAAGTTGTCAAAATGATGATCGAGTGAGATTGGAAATATGGCCAGAGTTTTCTAGCAGACATGACCAATGAAAGTGCCAATTTCTCAAGTTACGGGTACCTTGTCTCTGCGTTCATCAAGCTTTGGCTTACGTCGAAGACCGGTTTGTTCGCCTCTTTCTTCTCGGACTAGTACACCGCTAACTGCAGTTGGAGAGACCGCGGTGTATAAGAACAATGGTTCGCCGTTGACGGGTTTGACAAGCATTGGGGTGGCCTTCAAGTATTGTTTTAGCTGCTGGAAAGCGTCTTTGCACCTTTCGGTCCATTCGAACGCCTTGTTTCCGCGAAGAGTGTCGTAGAATGGCAAACATTTATCCATCGACCTTGAGATGAATCTGTTTAGCGCCGCGACGCGTCCGGTTAGTCGTTGGACTTCCCGCTTGTTCTTTTGGGATGCCATATTGTTGAGTGATGCGGTCTGCATCGGATTAGCTTCAATCCCACGGTGTGTTATTAGGTAACCAAGGAATTCTCCGGACGTGACGCCGAATCGGCACTTTGTTGGGTTGAGTTTCATGTTATGCTGGTTAAGTTGCGCGAAGCAGTCTCGCAAGTGGGTCACATGATCCTCCTCTTGAAGAGATTTTACCAGCATATCATCGATATAGACTTCCATCGTCTTCCCCAATTGCGCCGCGAACATCTTGTTAACCAAACGTTGGTATGTTGCCCCCGCGTTTTTTAGTCTGAAGGGCATCACCTTGTAACAATGAATGCCGCGGTCGGTGATAAAGGCGGTCTTCTCGCGGTCGTTCGGATGCATAAGGATTTGGTTATACCCGGAAAATGCGTCCATGAAGGAGAGAAGTTGGTTGCCGGAGGTTGATTCGACTAATCTATCGATGTGAGGTAACGGGAAGCTATCCTTCGGATATGCCTTGTTCAAATCAGTGAAGTCCACGCAAACTCTCAACTTTCCGTTCTTTTTCTTCACCACGACGAGGTTAGCGAGCCAGTCGGGGTACTTTGCCTCGGTAATTGAACCTACTTTCAATAAACCCAGTTTTCGCCTCTTCTGCTTCACCAGCTTGAAAGTCGGGTCCACGTTCAGTTTGTGACAGGCCATCTCCATGCTTATTCCTGACATGTCTTCACCCGCCCATGCAAATGTGTTAATGTTCTCTTTTAAGAAATTAACTAGCTCGGACCGTAACGGTTCTTGTAGTCTTTCCCCAATTTCGACACAGCGCTCTGGATGGTCGTCGTTGATGCAAACTGATACAACGGAGTCGCAAATTTCCGCCTGGTTTTCTTCGCGGGTCTTCGTGATCTGTAATTGCTATAAGAGCTGAGAGAGCTGTTTCTCGTTGTCGCGCGAGACCTTGGCCTTCTTCTTGTGACTATCGTCTGTCCTGTCTGTCACCAGCTTTCTGAGCTTATGCTCGGCCAACAAACAGACACAAGACTCCCTCTAGCTGCCGCGGACTGCTTTCATCTGGTGCATCCAAGGGGTGCCCAAAATCAGATTGTAAATTGCAGGGTGGTCGGCCACCGAGAAGTTGACAATCTTGGTGACTTCGCCAGCAGTGACTGGGAGTTTGATCGTGCTCAGAGTCATGGTTGTTTCACCTGAAAAACCTGTTAGGGGCCTTGGTGTCGCTATAATCTCAGACAGTCCATCGTTAATTTTTCTTAGCGTTTCGCGGAAAATAACGTCTACTGAGCTCCCAGTGTCGATGAGCACTCTTGCCACGTCATAGTTGTTGACGATCGGTTTGATGACCAGAGGGTCATTATGCGGATGGCTGATTCCGGCAGCGTCTTTTTCTTCGAAGGAAATTACGAGAGATTAGTCGTTAGATGGTTTGCGCTTGCTAAACCATCTAGGGATCGTGTCAGCGGTTCGTTGGAAGGCCTTGATGGGGGAGACGGTGTCCATGCAGTACTCGGAACCTCCCATGATCATGTTGATCCTTTGTCGGGGACCTCCCTGCTGGTCGTCTTCTCCTTGCCTTGCACGTTTGTTTTGGTCTTCTTCTTGTGGGGCCGCGGCTGGCTGGTTGCCTTTCTTTTTCGGGGGATCGAAATCGTCGATGCTGATGTTGCCCTTTAGTTTGCCGGCAGCCAGTTTTTCCACGAGCCTCATGGCGAGGGTTCTACATTTCGAAGTTGGATGTCCGACATCCTTGTGATACTCGCAGTAGGCGTTTTCGTCATGCGAGTTTTGGATTTTGGGTCCAGACGTTGGATCGTCCTCTTCCTCTGCCGAAAACTCTGCCGCCGCCGCAACCGCCCCTCTACCAGTGTTTTGATTATCATCGACTTGGTAATTATGGGCGTTGGTGAGTCCTCGGCCTTCGTGGTTTACGTACGATGAGGACGACGATTTGTTCCTGCTTCGCTGGTTCCCGGCCGCTGATGCGTTTTTGGACGTTGGGTTCTGGTGCGCGATGAAGCCATTGTCTCAGTGAATCGCGTCTTGGATGGTTGTCAGTTTGTTGGTAACGATATCCTTGCGATACTCGGATGTGTACCACAGCGCTTGTTTCAAAGTCCTTAGCGCAGCTGCATTGCTGATACCGTCAACCTGCGAGAGGATGGACTTGAACTTTACGATGAACTCGCGCAGCGGCTGGTTCTCCTTCTGCTCCAGCCCCCATAGGTCAGCATCGGTCGTGTCTTCTCCCATTAATTTTGAATATTGCTTCAAGAATGCCGTCGAGAGTTCGTCGAAACTGTCGATCGAGTTTCGAGGGAGTCGAGTGAACCACTGGAGTGCCGGTCCCTTGAGGTACTCTACGAAAAGCAAGCAAAATCTGGCGTCCTTCTGTCCCGGAGGGAAGTTGGCTCGGTTCATCGCTATGGCAAACGCCGTCAGATGCCTCTTTGGGTCTGTGGTGCCTTCGTATTCCGGAATTCTGATCTTTCCAGGGCTAGGAACTCTTGCAGCAGTGATGGGCCTCCTCAAGCACGCAATTGATCTCGGGTCCTTTGCTAGTTGCCATGTGAACATCTGATCGTACCGCTCGCACCGTCGCCTCGGCTCTAGCCAATGAAGCCTTCATCTCCGCAATTTCTGCCTTCTGGGCGGAGTAGTAGTCTTCATCCTCGAAGTCGTCGTATTGACCGTCCTCCACGCGCTGGTCCACTACCGTCCCGTCACGAACGGTGGTCTGACGCCTGGTCTGGTCTAGCATCTGATCAACCTCACCGTCCTCAAGCATCGGTGTATCCCGGCGGTTTGGCGGACCAGGGGGTGTCTGTCGTCACTGGCTGGTCTCGCCTGGCGGTCAAGCGTGAGTGGATGATCAACGTCGGTTCCGGCAGGAGTTAGTGGGAATATGCTGCTTGGCTGGCGTCGCCTTTTGGGCTCGTGGCATGTCTGTCAGCTCTCCCAAATTTTCTGTCAGTGCGAAGTTAACCTTGTCCTGCTCGTCTGCCCTTCTGGTTAGCCTTTCCAGCATCGCCGCTACAGTGTTCAGAGTCACCGGCTCGGCCGTCAGGTAGCATCGGTTCGGGGAGGTGGATTCGTGGCTTCGATGACGGTCGGGTCTGGTGGGTTGTTGTTGGCAGGTGGCACAATGGTGGTTTCGGTGGGCATGCCGAACAGCATGTTCATGTTGGTAGCAGGGTGTGAGGTGGTTGGATCTACCATTGTAGCGTGGTTCGTGATCCGAAAATTCTTCGAGTCAGAAAGTTATAAAGTCCCCACAGTCGGCGCCTAAATTGTGAGAGCCGAAAATCTCACAACCAAAACTTGTAGAGTGACTTTTAGGGATCCGTAACTTTCTATGTGTACGAATTATCGGAGACGAAAAGATGTGTTTAAGTATTTGTTTATTGCTGAAGTACTAAGATCGCAAGAGAAAGTCTCAGAGTTCTCTCGCGTGGAAAAAGATGTCTCTTAAAGTGAATGACTAATTCTCTTTATATAGAGATTACAATCGAACCCTAGCTGTACGAGAATAAAGGAAATTCGTATTTATCTTCAGTTTCTTTCCTTATCTTCTAGGTCCGATCGTGATTCACATCTATATTGCTCGGCGACTGCACCGTTAGGTTAACTGTTCCGAGCTCGGCCCACGATACATCGAGGAAGTCAGCTCGGCCCATCAGGAGTGCAGCTCGGCCCACCACGAGTGCAGCTCGGCCTATCACGCCACGATGGACTCAGCTCGGCCCATCACACCACGAAGGACTCAGCTCGGCCATTGTACTATGGAGGATCAAGCTCGGCCCGTCTAGCCGTCCATGGGTCTGGTCGGCTCGGCCCATCGTGGGGCATCCATATCGGCCCATCGTGTGGCATCCAGATCGGCCCATGATGTAGCTCGGGTCGGATCTCGTGTTCTGAGCTTGGGTCGCGGTTGTTCGATCGTAAGTGTTGTCGAATGTTTGCGATATGTACTTCAGCTAGGCATGATTTCAGCTAGGAAATGTTGACGAGCTGGGGTTTCAGCTAGGCAAAAACCCAGCTAGGCATTTTCTAGCATTAGCATTCTCAGCTAGGCAAGATTTCAGCTAGGCAGAAATCCAGCTACGCAAGTTCTGATTGCGATGGATTTCAGCTAGGCAGAAATCCAGCTAGGCAAATATGAACAAGTATTTTCAGCTAGGCAAGATTTCAGCTAGGCAGAAATCCAGCTAGGCAAATTCCGAGTGTTAGTATTTTCAGCTAGGCTGATGAACATTGCTCATCATCTAGGAAAATACTTCGAGATTATTTCCTAAGTATAAATCTTGACGGGGTGGAATCCGACCCTCACAGTTACTACCCTGAATAATTCAAACCGTGACTCCCCGATGCATTTCCTGATTTCCTAACGCCTTTTATTATTTGATTACACTAACATTTTATTCTGTTTTAGCATTTGCAGGTGTCAATCGATTGAATACACTTCGTGTGTTCGACCGAAAGGCACATCAATCAATCGATTCGCTTTTGTGTTCAATCGATCATTCACCAATAGTCTCATATTTGTAGTTTAGCTCGAGTTAACTCAGACGTGCTACTGCGTACACTTTGCTCTCAGTGGATTCGAACATAAAGTACTACTACGAGACTTGTGCGCTTGCAGGAAATATTTTGGGTGAAAACTAAATCCCTATCAACTCTCAATGTGCACGAGGAGAAAACAAAGCATAATGATGTCAAGATGCATTTTACCAGAGGCAAAATTTCAGATGGTGAAGTGGAGGTTTCAGATGGTGAAGTGGAGGTTTCAAAGGTTTATAGAAGTGAGAATCCTGCAGATATATTCACAAAGGTTTTGCTTGTAAGAAAGTTCAAATAGTTGCTGAACTTACTAACTAGGCATTATTTTTACTAAGTCAAAGGAAAAATCGGGGATGGTATCCACATAGTTGAAGCAGGTCCAATAAAAAACCACTGTGGAATTGATTAAATATTAATTTGTTTATGAGTCGGGTCAAGGACGACCCATGCCAGAAGTGCAGATCTTCTCTGGGTTTAGAGGAGGTTTAATCTGCGTAAGTGAACGAGTTAATAACCGAGGAATGCAACTGGTTAAGGAGAAATCTGTTTCGGTTTATTAACACAGTATTGTCGTTTTGAAGCTTCAATGATAGTCTCAACTCGAGCTCTGGTTCCGATTTAGGTTGTTGCACTCGGTTAGAGTAGTTATGGTTAGAATTTATTAGTTAGGTTACTAAGTAGCGCAGCATAAGAACTAGCTAGATGATCAATTAAGAGGTTTTGAAGCTCTTAAGACTAGAGACTAGCTTGTATCTCAATCAAGAGGGTTTGAATATTTTGAGACCTACTTGGATCAATTAAGAGGAATTTAATCAACTCTTAAGATCAACTTCTTGTTTGATAAATTTAGTCAAATCAATACAAGGGATAGATAATACTATTCTTTCTCAAAAGCAAAACTCTCTTTATTAATAATCAATCAACTAAATAATACAATAAGTCTTACGCGGTTATTTGTATAAAAATCATAAAACCCTAGAATCTTAGAAACCTACAATAATAAAAATAAATTATCTAAATCATAATAAAATAAATAATATAGATATTTATAAAATATATTTAAATATCTAGCTACATCAGTCTGAAGATTCATCCTCGAATCTCAACCATGATCTTCGTCTTCAAATAGGAGCAAATATGCTTTGTTTCTTCTTGCCCGTGAGCACAATTTAGATGAAGAATAATATACCAATTTTATTCTTCTTTCTTCCACGTATGATAATGTCCATCTAATATTCCCTTAATCCTAAGATAATAACAAATAATGAATGGATGTTTTCTTCTAGAGGCACATGACGTGGTATGAGTCTCAGTACCCAAAGAAGCAGCTTCCTTTTTGTGTTCTTTTTTCTCATTGGTTGGATGGAACGTAGAAACACCTCTTGTTGACCGGCTGATGTGGTGTTGACAATTTATTATCGGCAACTTTAATGGCAATCCACCAATAGCATTCATCCCCTTCGCCACATACATCTTCATCGTTTCAGTAGTAAATTGGGTCTCCAACAATCCCTACGTAGGCGTCGCTCAAATCTTCATACATATTAAAAATACAATATTTAAATAAAATAATAAGAAACTGTAAATGAGAGTTTATTTCTCACATACACGATTACATTATATTGTCATCTAATATGTATTAATATGGAAATATTTGATTGATATCTCACGATTATGATTAGATTTTTTTATTCTTAATACAATTTTATTCTTATACAAATAGAATTTAAGATTTTGTTATGTTCTGTAATCAAAACAAGATATTGAAAAACCCTTTAGGTATTAATTTGTAATAAGGCTTTATTTCTTCAGGCAGGAACGCAATATTTTTCTTATAAAATATATATAAACAAGAAGATTCAATAAGAGATATCGACGGATTTTCTGATAAAAAATATCTGTTTAAATTTTATCTCTATCGAATTTGAATATCAGAATAGTGGATATAGTCATGATTCGATGGGTAGGTCCACTTACTTTTTTTTTATTTGTCGATTTATAATCTATCAAAAAAATGGGAAAAAAATATATATTTTGCGATTCAAGAGATGACTTATGATTATTCATTGTATTATATAAATTACTCTCTAACTTTATTAATTTAATTCTCTAACTTTTTTATTAGTTATTATTAGAATTAAATTATTAATTCGTATTAAAATAAAAAAAAATTATAAATTCTAAACTTTTTACTAAAAAATTTACTATTATAACGTAAAAGTCCCTTATTGGATTTGAACCGATGACTTACGCCTTACCATAGTGTTACTCTACCACTGAGTTAAAAGGGCCGTCTTGGTTTAATTGCTGACTGAGTCAATAGGTAAATAAAATCTATCTATATATATATATATTAAATATATATACAATATACGAGATATACGAGACGCATAGTGGTTAGTAGCTCATTTCNATTAAATATATATACAATATATTAAAGATTGGATCACTATAAATCTTTATGTAAGTTTTCTTCTCTTTCAACTAGTGAACTTTCGTCTTGGATAGGATAAATGCTTTGATTTAGCATGATAATCAGAATCGTTCCTTAATTAAGAAATCAAAGAAACGCAGCCCTGATACCAACATGGTGCAACGTACGAACTAGATAGGACTAACTTGAGGATCAATCAAGAAGTTTATAAGACTCTTGAGACTTAGAAACTAACTAGCTTGTAGCTCAACCAAGAGGGTTTGAATCTCTTGAGACCTACTTGAATCAATTAAGAGGAATTTAATCAACTCTTAAGACCAACTTCTTGTTTAAATGAATTGAATTAAATCTTAACAAGGCAAAAAAGTTAAAAACCCTAGTTTTATTTCAATATAAAAAAAACTGTCTCTTACACAAGCATTATGCCTTGCTTAAATAAAGGCATAAGTCACAGCTCACTAATGGAAAGGGAAAATTGCAATCTAGCTAGAAAAGTAAAATCAAAATATATTGTATTTTAGAATAAGGAAAAACAAGGAACATCAAAGCTTTAGTTCCAGCAGCGTGAGAGACACGTTAATGTTAATTCATATTAACATTACGTAGGCGGCAAGACAATAGATGATGTTGCATCACTAAGGGATATAAGTTATCATAAATACGTAATCAATTGCACCTTCTTGTATCATCGATTTAAGTAAAAATGTAGAAAGAGAGAACGCTAGTTATGTTTTCCCCTGATATGGATAACACTTAACTAATAGAGCTAAATTATGTATCTAATCTTTGTATTCTTCGTTTACTTTGATTACATTCAATAATATTGATTGAGACAATTAAAAAGAAAAAAAAAACTGTAAGGTTGTTTTTTTGGTCTTGCTAACAGTTTTGGCTAAAGAAAACTGCATCTTTGGCTAGTCAAAGCCGAGGGCCGAGTGGTGATCAATCCAAAATTGAAGAGGAGCAAAGGCTGTCGAAAGATATAAAACAAGGCACGACTAACGTAGGTGTAGTATATTTAGTGTGGGAATGGTATGTAGCTTTTTCAGGTTACGTTTTCACGTTTTGAAAACATGATTCCGTCGTTTTCATACCATTCGTAATAACACGTGCGGAATGATAAAACATGGAAATTAAAAAGTGATTTTGTATTCATCACACACGTTTCAGATTTATAACTAATTTAGACAAAACTTCATTAAACTGCATTTTTTCAAAAATATTTAAAAAAATGTTTTTGCTTTTTTCCCACATTTTACCACCAACTTATAGTCTCATCATATATTGCTGCCATCTTTTACAAAGGCATCTATATTTCAATTAAATATTTTGAGCAAACAAAACTTTGGGGTTCAAAAATTAAATGGAGAATCTTGACAAACCAACCAAAGTATGATAGAACCACTAGCTAGAAAAAAGATTGTGGCAGTTACGATGGCTTTACATAATTTATCATCCAGTCCCAAATTCCAGACATCACTTTTGATCGATTAGATAACTTTGATACCAATAGTGAAGAGAATGTTGGAAAAATATGATAATTCTAACTAAGAAAAACATGATTTCGTAAGTATGAAAAATGTATGTCGTGAGATTACATTTCATTTGTGTCAAATATGATTTTTTAAATTTCTTAAATAAACTGATTTAAATTTGATTTTTTATATATATTGAAAGTTTATTTAGATTTCATAATTTAATTATTAGTTATTTAATAGTTCGATTATTCAGTCAAAATTTACCATTCGTGGTTTTTTTTGTTATTCGGTTGTTTCATAATTTTGTGTTCAGTTTATTTAGTTTATGAATTTTCTTATTCTAGTGATTCAGCTGTTTCATGATTCAGCTATTCCGCGATTCATCGGCCATACACAATCACAATATATATATCATTCATATTGAAAGCATGGGATCCGTACAGTATATATCTTGTTCGATTAGTAGGAGAACACTCCACTCGAAAAACTAAACATGTTTTTTATTTTAATAGAATTACGTTTTATTGGTGATACATGCGAAATTCTATAAATTCTATAAATTGTGGATTGTGGTTTTATTTTTTAAGCACGTGAGTGATGAGGCCAGGAATGTGTATATTTGTGAGATAATCTCCCCAGTTAATGCCTTTTGGGTCGAAATCAAACATCGATCTTTCTGAACTTTTGCTCTCCTCTTCCTTCTGATAATTGGCACATAAGCTCTGAGTATTTTTGTCCTCGAATCTGATAATAATATACATTATTAGTATCATGTAAATCTAGAATTTTTTTTATTTCGGACATAATACAATACGTACATGCCCTTGAAGAGTACATAAGGCTCGTAAAGCTCTACCAATCTCATCACCACCTTGAGCTTGCGATGCTTGTCTCCGTATTTATCCCCGTTTCTCCAAGGATATATTATATCAATCAATTTGAATAACTGTTTGACAAAAAAGAAAGAAGAATCATCAATAGATATCGAAACACTATGTCAAAAGTTTTTTAAAAAATGGCAATAGTATGATAAAAATTAATAACCATACAATTCTCTTAATCTTACCTGGAGCGGTAGTTTGTAACGTAGTGTCATGTAGAAGCTGAACAAAGCCATAGTTGGTATGAACCTCACTTTTGAGACGGTTATGATGGTACCATTGCGAGTACGTAAAGGGTTTTTGGTGAAGTAACAAACCGCAATCTCATGAATATCTCCAAATGTCACGGGGTTCTGGTGGGACGAACCCACATGGTACACAATGTGAACCCCTGATTCTCCAACATGTTTAGCTGCAGCTGTGACCATCGCATTTGCAACCATATCCGCTGGTATCTGTTCACATATTTTTCACATCACGTTCAGTGATGAACACTGGCTAGCTTAATTAGCTTGATCTGAATTTTGTAAACTTAGAAAAATAGTATCGATAAAATATATGTCTAGCTCAATAATTTACCATATCACAGACGTAATTTACATTGAGAAGAAAACACTTGAGAACTCCCTTTCCGTATGCAATAATCACACTGTCTACAGTTCTACATACAAATATGATTGTAATTAGTAAAGATTAGAGAAGAAAAATCTAAATAAATTCGTTAGAGATCTTGAATTATATATTGTGGATCAAAACTAAGAATCATAACAAAATCTTACCTCAACCCTTCGATCCAACCAGGAAATGGTTCAAAAATAGTGCTAGTGATCATGGTGGGACGGATGATGACAAGAGGAAGATTGTCTTTATGGCTACCAAGAAGCATCTCTCCCATTGACTTGGTGAAAACATATGTGTTTGGCCATCCGTGAAGCTTTGCCCTAATCATCAAAATACATCACTCATAATATATTTCATCCATTAAAATAAAAAGCTATCCGCGAATGCAGTCACTCACCTCTCCATTCCTAGTTCTTTCATTGAGAGACTAATGTCTTCTGCTGAACAATCTTGTTCACCAAGTTCTTTCAATCTTTTCTTCATAAGTTCCATTTCAAGGTTGATATCTAATTCAAGACAATCCTCTTCAGTGGCAAATGGTTTTTCACGTAGGAGGCCCGATTTTTCTCCACAAACATAAGCTATAGAGATATTAGGAGACCCTATTAGGTAAATATTAGGAAATAAATATTACAAAAATAAATATTCAAAAAACTCCATTTAACATAAGCAGTTAAAATCATTTACATAAACAGTGAAATCATTTAATATAATGTCTTATACAGTGAAATCATTTAAAATTAGGAAATATAAATAGTGAAATCATTTAAATAAAATGTCTTATACAGTATATAGAAATAACTAGAAAAAGACTCACCGGTTGAGACATGGAGAAGCAGTTGTGCTTTAACACATTTTTTGGTAAAGTTAAGGACATTGAGAGCTCCAAATGTGTTGATTCCAAGCCCAACATCGTATCTTTTTCATATGTCGAAATAAGATAACACAATTTTTTGTATACTTAACAAATAAAATGGTCTTCTAGGTTAGCTAGTAGCTAGTACCTTTCGTCAAAGTTCGTTGTGGCTGCGACATTAACAACGAAATCAATTTCTTTGTGCATACGTTCTCTGAGATTAAAGTCTTTTATGCCCAAATTATCCGTCGAGATATCACCTGCGACTGGAACCACCTTTTCCGACAACAGCTTATAGAAATTTTCTTCGCCAAGATTGTCTCTCAACACCATAAATAGACCTTTACTAAAGACCTATATATAATGCAAGAAATCAACATCAGTCTTATAACTCGCTCTAATTTGTTGTTATTCATGAAATTATGTATAAACCTCTGTGCGTAAACGTTCCGTTGCGCCTGTGCTGTCAGATGCTCGCACCAAAAGGTAAAGCTTCTTCACACTTGGTTGCACTCTCATAATTTTCTCCACAAGAACTAACAAATATTATTGCGAATCAATCAGTTATATTCTTTTGATAGCGAATTAAACCTGCATATATATGAACTGACTCCACCTAGTTTAAACTTCTGATATCGATCGTGTCTAAATCTTGAGGAATTTGTGTTCTCAAATGAATTTATTAAGATCGATATATGGAAGAAAAAAAATGATATTTTTCCAAAGTACAAGCGAAGTCATTACTCAATCTAACGACTCTTGAAGAATAGTTAGGCCTAAACTGATTGGAGGAAAATTAAAGAAGATACCCTTGGAAAGGAAACCGGTAGCGCCGGTGACCATAATCGTCTTGTTTTGAAGAAAATGAAGACAACTGAAGTCCATTTGTTTGGGACTCAGAAGAAATGACAAATAAGTCTTATCTGCAAAGAAACCCTTTGGAGAACTAGAGTGTTTTATAGAAGCAAATGATGTAGCGAGAAAGTCTATAATATCCCCCACTACTACTTGTTAACAAAGAAATTAAAAAAAAAAAAAAAAAAACCCATATTCTGTCCTTTGCCCTTTAATTTCATAGTAAATATGTTNCTGTCCATTGTCCTTTAACTTCATAGTACATATGTTATATATCCTCTATTCATTATTTACAAATGCAGATTATTGAAAAAATCTTAGGTGTTGTCTTTTCATCGAAATTAGTGTATTTGAATGCTGATGTCAACGACTACATCAACACGCTTTCCTCCAAAATAGAAAATATGAAAACCACGTCATTTCAAAATTAGAGTTCATCCGGAGGGAAAGGTGATTTCTCAGGGAAATCCCCAATTTTTAACAAGCCTACAAATATGTAAAATTAGTTCGTATAAATGATCTTTTGTATTCTATTGGACCAAAATCTTATGTGTTGTCTTTTCATCGAAATTAGTGTATTTTAATGTTGATGTCAACGACTACATCAACACGCTCTCCTCCAAAATAGGAAATATGAAAACCACGTGATTTCAAAATTAGGGTTCATCTGGAGAGAAAGCTGATTTTTCAAAGAAATCACCAATTTTCACAAGCCTACAAATATGTAAAATTCGTTCCTATAAATGATTTTTTGTATTCTACTGATCCGAAATTATAGAGTGCTCTTTTGAAAATTCAGAAACACTTTAGATTGTGATTCAAGAGAGATGGAGAGTGTTTTTGGGATTCGTTTGACGCTTGAGGATGTGTTTCGAAGAAACATCCTATTACACCCATGTATTCGAAGTTATGTGAACAATCAACAAGTTGAATCGAATTGACTTCACGAGTGAATGTCACCTCCATTCGGTTTTGGTTCGATAAACATACGTTGGTTTGATTTTAATGAGACAATTGATTCAGTCACTGCAAGGTTCGTAGAGACGATTGATCGCTTAAATTCATAACGAAATCGTCACTGCAAGGTTTGTAGCTTTTTTAGATTGTTATCAAAGTCTTTATATATTTATTTGTTATTTAAACCCAGAAAAAAAAAAAAGCGATGAAGCAGATGGGAAGAGGGAATTATCTAAGGGGGTAAAGGATGAAGCAAGAGATATTATAGAAGATAATGAGGGACAGAGAGTGAAGAAGACGAGGATGGAGATAATGGGGGAAGATGTGGATGGAGAAAGCGATAATTTGATGATAGAAATGACATAGGAAATGAGAGGAGTGACTAAAGATGTTAACATCGTTTCGATTCCATTTTCAAACGATTTTGGTTTGTCAATCATCTTTTTTTTTCCAAATTGTTTTTTGTTTATTTTTTGTTTCTCAAAATCGTTTTCGTTTGTTTTTTGAAAGCACATACGTTCTTTGTATTTGAAAATCCATTTTCGCTTTAATTTCTCAAAACCTTTTTATTTGGTTTTTTTTTCATATACGTTTTTTGTGTGGATTATGTGTTTGGTATCGATTTTCATAGATCGTTACTCGATCTAAAAATCCTTTTTTAGATTTGTGAATCTATTTTGTTTCTCATATTCGTTTTTATGTAGATATATTGGATTTTGATACTCAATTAAGTGTTATGACTTTTGCCACGAATAATTCTGGTCTCGACTTATAAAGCTTGATTGCAAATTTTTCCATCAATGTTGTAGTTCGCATCTCCGATACAAGCTCGTTCTTGCTATTAAAACTCTTTTTGACTTGGATTTGATCGGACCAAATGCCATGGAGTCCTCCGAATCGTTTACCACCAACCATGGATGCAACACCCGCAACATCAAAACGTGCATTGAACTTGTATTCCTCATCTTTCACTTTGCCATACACACCGCTGTCCACATCCGGGTCATAAACCTCATATTTTTCATCATTCACGCCTTCCTTCACTTCTTCCTTCATGTCGCCTTCATCCAAATCAGCCACATCTTCATTCCAATATTCATTCATGTCTTCGTCTTCATCTTCGTTTTCCTCATAAGTATTCATATTGTGTCGAGTCAAAACACAAAGACGTACAACATGGTCTCGACTTAACTGGATCAAGATACACACTTGTCTATCATTGGAGACAAAATTAGGAGGTGTATCCATAGGCATTTGTATGAGCATCACATCTGGTAAAGGATAAGATAACTCAACAATCTCACCATATGTACAACCATCTTTCAAGAAAAACATTCTCCCTTCTTTCGTTATATTAACCTCAAAATGCCAAAAAAACATCTCTCATTACCCATTCCCCAAAAACAACATGCAAGTGAACCACTATCTGCAATTAAAACATGGGAAACATCCAGATCACAACATTATAGTACAAATTATAAGCTAATTAGCTCAAAACACAAGAAAAATAATTAAAATTCCAATATAGCGAATCAACACGTAACATTCATACACGAGCAAGATTAATAGCTAAATAATGTTAACAAAAAAAAAACTTATTATACATATGATCTAAATTTGGATATAAACATACAAACTGCACATGTAGTCTACTGCGCACATACTACATACGAAGTCTACTAGTATCAGATAATTAACTCAAAATACAAGAAAATTGATTAAAATTCGGATATAGTGCATTAACATGTAAAATTCATACACGAGAGGGTTTAATAGCTAGAGAAGGTTAAAAATTATTATAGATATGATCTAAGTTTGTATTAAAGTTACAGAAATTTCATATGTAGTCTATACCTGGTAGACTAAGCAGTCTACTAATCATTATTTAACTCAAAATAAAAGAAATTCGTTTAAAGCAAGAATATAATGAATCACCATGTAAAATTCATACACGAGGAGGTTCAATATCTAAAGAATGTTAAAAAAAAAGAGTTAAAATTAAAAGATCTTATTATACATATGATAGAAATTTGTTTTTAAGTTCCATACTTTGTTTGTAGTCTGTATACTGTAGACTACATATGAAGTCTACTAGTATTAGCTAATTAACTCAACACACAAAAGATTGATTAAAATTTGAATAGAACAAATTAACATGTAAAATTCATAAACGAGCAGATCTAATATCTAAATAAGGTTGAAAAATATAAGATTAGAAAAACTTATTACATATATGATAAAAAAAAATTTTAAAGTTTCAGACTTCATATATAGTTTGTAGCGGGTAGACTACATGGGGTTTATAGGTTTTGGTATTTTAATGGATTGAAATTCTATTAGGAATCATATGTTATTCAATCAATGATTTTTTTAAAAAAATTATTAGAATCCCCTCTTATTCATTCGATGATTTCAAAATACAAATTAGAATTATGACTTATTCAATTAAAGAATTGAACATAAGGATTTCATTTTTAAGTGGATTTGAATGGATTTGAGAATGATTTTATGTTGAAAATATGAAAAGTGAAATCCTAAGCAAAAACTTGTTATTTGGATAGATTCCAAATACTATATGGATTCTCAAATCCAATAAAATACCAAAACCAATAAACCCCTACATATGCAGTTTGTAGGGGTAGACTTCTAGTGTTGTCTGGAGGCATAGGTTACTTTTGCAATTACATGGAACAATAGTATACTGCATATGAAATCTACCAAATTCACGTACTAAAAAAGCAGGTTAGTTTTGCAATTGCCGAAATGATAATTGTTCAAACTTCACCTTAAATAGACTGCATATGCACTCTACTACAAAATTGTGAAGTCTGTACCCCCAACAGACTTCATAGGGATTAGATTTGCAATTGCCCAAGTTTGACGTTTCAGTAGACTTCATATGCAGTCTGAAGGTACGAATATTGCATATGAAATATGCGAGGGGTTAGGTTCGCATTTGTGAATTATTCGTTTTTAATATTTTTGTTTTGTCAGTCAGAGTTTTGAAAATTACGTCAACCCCAAATCTAACCAAAAGGGGAGGTCAAACATTGTCAATTGCAAAACTGACCTTTAGCTGAGTCAAACTACGGAGGCAACATACTTCATATGCAGTCTGCCGAATTTGTTGACTTGGTTAATTGCAAAAATTAACCTTTTTAAGTAAACTACGTTTGAAGTCGGCGCAATTTTTTTTCTGTTTCAAAAGAAACGATAATGACTTCACTCGTAGTGTACTAACAAAATTTGTAAATTCGAAATATGAACACAACGTGGACAAGCAGACTGCACATGAAGTCGTCTTTCCCGACAGTTTGTGAAAATCAACAAATATCGAAAAAAAACTTACCAAATCACGGTATAAGCTTCGATGACTTCAAATTCCGATTATGCTAAGCTTTGTTGAGTATTCCGTCGAGTGTGGTAAGCTATTTCACCGGAAAGTTTGAGATTTTTGAGTTTAAAACTTTGAAAATCAAAAGTAAAGAGGTTTTGTGATGAGATTGTAGCTGAGGTTGAGAATGAGTGGTTGTTTCATGGTGTAGATGCATATAAATGCATCAATTTTGGGTGGATGGGACTTCAAAGCTTGGATTTAATGTTGTAATGGTGGTTTAAAAGTTTAAGGGAATGTCACTGTTGTAAATAAGTGAAGGAGATGAGGGTCCTAAATGTTTTTGGATTTTCGAAATTAATTAAAATAAATAGAAGATAATGACATTTTGGTGAATAATTAGAGGAGTAGATATGAAATAATGTGGTTAAATTGAAGTATGAGAAAGAAAGGGTTAGTTATTTATTTGAAGTGAAATAAGGGTATATTTTTGTAAGGTTCTCATTTTTGTATGTAATGAGATATCAATTTTTCTTTCTTTAGTTTGGTTGGTTAATTTATTTATTCAATATGATTTTTATAAACAAATAAATTGAATAATTTCTGTGAAAAAAAATAAAAAAATTATTGGGCTAAGTAAAGTTTTGGGCTCATGCAATCTTTTATATTGGGATTACGCGTACATGGCAGATGATCAATAATTTTGCAACATATAATATAATTTAAATGAAAGAATCGTAGAATTATTGTAAACACGCCACACAAAATTTTACAATTCTAAAATGTATAATATATATATATATATATATATATATATATATATATA
>OVAP01002761.1:0-17277 GCA_900406295.1 Aurinia saxatilis
TGTTGCTGATCAGAAGATTGTTGCAGTTGTATCCTGGGACTCTAATCGCCAGACAACCGTCACATTACGGGGCGATTTTTTGAGTTAAGGAAAGAGATCTACGTCTCGACTCTGCTTATATTTTGTAACTATTCTTCATATTCTTCTTTACAATTTATCAGATTATGCCNTTATGCCCAGTGAAATTTAGGGTCTTACAAAGTATGTTGTTTCAGTTTGGGTTGATGGACAAGAAGGCCCACTAATGAATATAAGTCCTTACGTTATAAAGGTTAAGTATTTCTTCATCATCACTTTAACAAATGGAAGTTTCGAAGAAAAAGGAAGAAACATCGTATCTTGCTAATCCAAAAGTTTGAAGTTAATGATCATGGTTAAGATTCGAGGACGAATCTTTTCGACGTTGGAGAGACTGATGCAGCGTGATATTTGGATAAACTCCAAATATCTTTATTAATTATATAATTAATATTTTAGATAAATTTTTTTTATTATTATTAAGGTTTTCTACGATATTAGGGTTTTCAGGTTTTCTTATAAATAGTCTAGCTATACTTTGTATGTGGTTCAGTTTATGATTTGATTAATAAATGAGTTTTTTAGAGGTTTTGATAAACCACTGTGAAGAATATTTACAAACCCTATAGATTTTGCGAAAGCTCTGAGAGGAGGACTCTCAAACCCTAGAATCCGGGTATTTTTTAGACTCAAAGGATGTGTGGGTAAAAATCCACACAATCAAACTTGTACGTGATCTTTTTGGGGAACCAAACTTCTTCGGTGAGAAACCTCGAACAAAGGATTAAATAGATATTTTTATTGGTATTGTAAGAAAATTTTTTGAATACAAAGAGTTCTTCGTAGCTCAGAAGATTAGGGTTTTCTTGCTAGGAAAGAGATGATCTAACAAGTTTAACCTAAGGAATTATATATACAAGATTATGCCGACTTAGAGATAAGTTAAACTTCTAGATCTTCTCGTATCTTCCTGATTCTTCTTACTTTTCCGTTTAGGTCGGCTCGTCTTGTTTAGTCTTGGGGCCTAGATCTGCTCGGCCTTCATAGATACGAGAATGGTCGCTGCATCACCACTGGGCCCCACTGGTTATTGTGTCCACGACGAGCTCGCCGTTTAGGAGCAAGAAGACAAGGCCGAGGTCATGATTTAGTTGATGACCTCGTCATTACGAATGAGGATAATGCCTAGGTCATTACTTTGATGATGATCTCGGCGTTGTGAATGAGGATAATGCCTAGGCCATGAATTTGATAATGACATCGGCATTGTGAATGAGGATAATGCCTAGGTCATGACTTTGATGATGACCTCGACATTGTGAATCAGACTAATACCTAGGTCATGACTATGATGACGACCTCGGCGTTACGAATGAGACTAATGCCTAGGTCATGACTTTGATGATGACCTCGGAATTATAAGTGAGGATAATACCAATGGTGGGATATTTGACCCCCACAAAGGATTTCTAGTTCTATTCTTAGAATTTTCCCCTCCATCAGTTGAGATCTCGTTGCCCTGATGCATCTAGATAATTTCCGTTTCATTTTTTTTAAAGATAATTTACTTTTATTAATTTAGGGTTTTCTACGATTTTAGGGTTTTATAGTTTTTAAATAAATAGCCTACTTAGGCCTATTGTATTATTCAGTGAGTTTTTCTTTTGGAGAGAATATTATTCTCTATTCCTTATTTTCGATAGATCTTGCGAGATCTCAACGAGTTCAAAAAGACTTATTTATTCGGGGATTCTCAGACTAAATAAATAACCTTGCATCTATCTAACTTCCATTACATCAGTTGGTATCATAGCCAAACCTGGTTTGGTTGGTTCATTGCTACTATATTCAGAAAGTTTTTATCTAACATATGAATATCCATTTTTTTTCAACAGAAGACTTGTACGGAGAGTACAAAGAGTTATATGGACCTCCGATGTATGATCGTTACGGTGCCGTCATGGTAATTGATAATCATATCAATTTCATATTTGGCACATATGCTTTCAAGTCAACAAAAGCTTTTGTTGAAGATTTCCTAAAAAGTGACGTAAGGAATTTCAACCATGGAGAAGATTTGGAGTTATGATATACTCCCTCTGTTTCTTAAAGAGTGTCGTTTTAGACTTATTTTTCTGTTTCAGAAAAAATGTCGTTTTCATTTTCCAATACAACTTTTAATGCTAAATTCCTACTTTAACTTCAAAACAAAGAAGAATATGAACAGACAACTTATTATTTAGGGGTATAATAGAACTTTTAATATGTTTTATTAATTTGTGTGCAAAGAGTCAAAACAACACTCTTTAAGAAACGGAGGGAGTATTAATTAATAAAGGGGAGTTTCACTCCACGGTGAATCTTCAAAACCTTTTTAGTATTATGGCTGAAGATATTTTCAATGACTTGAATTTGCCAAAGAGTTTAAAGATTTATGAAGATTGGACATGGCAATCAAAGAAACTAATAGAACAAGAATATCTGCAAAATAATAAGATTCGAGGACAAATCTTTTCGTCGTCGGAGAGACTCATGCAGTAAGATTTTTGGATAATTTCCAAATATCTAGATTATTTCCTTATCATTTATTTTATTAGTATTTAGATAATTTACTTTTATTAATTTACGGTTTCTACGATTTTATGGTTTTTATATAAATAGCTTACTTAGGCCTATTGTATTATTTAGTTTATTGATTTATAGATACTTTTGCAGAGAAGATTATTCTCTATTCTTTGTTTTCAGTAGATCTTGCGAGATCTCAACGAGTTCAAAAAGACTTGTTTATTTGGGAATTCTCAGACTAAACGAATAACCTTGTATTTATCTAGTTTTCGCTACGTCAAATAGGCACCAGCATGTACATATATATATTTCTTTGAAAACAGAAATGAATGTGTTCATCATGGGAATAATTTAATACAATTAGGCTAAAAGCCCAAAATAAATAAACATCACAAAATTAAGGTTGTAAGAGCAAGTGCATGTTTCAGACGTATGGCTGGTAAGACATATGGGCGTTTGTTATGACTGCGTGAAATAAGAGCATTATGCCCATCTAGGTGCACTTAAGCCCATCTAGATGTCTCAGCTACAGTAAGTCCACCAAGGTGTTCTTAAACCCATCTACATGTCTTATCTACAATAAGTCTGTTTAGATGCGCTCACCTACGGGAAGTCTACCTAAAGGGGCCAACTACATGAAGTTCCTATAGAGGTGCCAACTGTGGGAAGTCGTCTGTCTAGATAAGGTTAAAGTATTTCTAACTGCAAAAGATCTAGATAAGGATAATTGAAACATTCCTAATAACAAGGGGAGATCAAGAGAGGATCTTCCTGATAAATAGCGAGGAGACGACCGTTAGAAGAGGGACACAAACCTACAACAACCCTAAAGAGAGAAAAACCTACAACAATCTTTGAGAAAAAGCTCTTGCAAAAAATTATCAATCAATACAAGAATTAGCGATCATTATCTTCTTTATTTATCTTTTGTAGACCTTAGAACGAGCCTGTTTATTTTTTACAAAACAATGATATTTTAATAAGTAATAATGATTCGACGGAATTGGTTTATCAGTTAAATTGATTTATCTAATCTTGTGAATCCCAAGTATATATATACATATATATTTCTCCATTTGCAACCTCAAGTCCCTTTTATAAAAGGTTAAGTCAGATTTGGTTCAACCTGCAGAACTCGAGGCTCTCTTTTGGGAGTGTGCTCAGGTCCCTCATTCTAATGAAAGTTATGATGTCTTATCTTCACTTTTAACTGCACGAAATGGCTCATGAAAAGCATTTGATCCTCTCTCTGGCCTTGGTTGAGTCCTAGAATACGTAGGCACGCACCTTTATGGGGGCCGTAACGCCCTGAAGTGGAGGCTTTTCTCTGGGCTATGCTAAGTATGCTTGATCAACAGAAACTCGAAATAACGTTTGCAACAGACTTGTTGGAGTTAGTGAAGATGGTGAACTCCCCAAATGACTAGCCGGCCTTCTCGACTTATATGGATGACATTCTACGGTTGAAAAGTTCTTTCTCCACCTTCTCATTATCATATGTACCCCGTAAGTTCAACTCTAAAACGGCCGTTCTGGCTCGCAGTGTAAGGTTATTTTCGCATGATGTTAGCTACGTTAGTGATGTACCCCATATTAGTTTTCCAATCCGGTTTAAACTTTGTTATAAATGTTGTTGACAAAAACAAAAACAAGCAAAAAAAAAGGTTAGGTCAAATATTCGACGATATCTCTATTTTCTTTTTATAAATATTTTTTAAGAGAATATAGTATTGTTTGAAATGATATATAATCAAACATAGAACTTAGTTATTTTGCAGTATTATATATTACCGGTTTTGGTTCTCAGACAAATAAAGTTACCTTGATATTTTTTATTTAATAAAATATTAAATTTATTCAAAAGAGAAATAGTTTACAGCCAAGAAAAAATGTACAACCAAAATATTGGTAATCAAAAAACTTTTCTAAGATTAACCAAGTTCTGAACTTCTAATTATCTCCATGTACTAAATCAATAGTAGCTATAAGCTCAGTAGGATTTATTGATAATTTTTGTCTTTTTGAAAATTACATTTGTGCTTCTCAATTAATAATAAAAATTTGTTTAGTTACTAATATTTAAATTATTATCAATAATACTAGTGCAATACAAACATTTTTTTCATCTGAATATGAATTATATAATGACAATGTTAAAACAAAGTCTACTAAACTATATATTATAGTCATTTAACTACCGTTCTGATTTTTTTTTTTTTTTTAAATGTTCCACAATTCATTATAATGTAAGTTATATAAAACCGACATCTAGAGCAAGTTAGAAAATTTAAATCCATACCCACCTTACAACAAGACTGGTGAGACAAATCAAATAAGATTCCATGAACAAAGTGTTAACATTAATAAGAAAGCAGTATAGTTATAACGTCACTAGAAGCAAAAAAAGTACATCAGCGGAGAAAAAGTAGTAATAATCCCTTTAATTGGGTAGTTAATCCTTGATTTGAAATAAAATATAGATTAGTTTTATTATTTCTATAATTAAACCATCGAAAAAGACATATCATAAAGTGTATATATAAATAACTATATGTTATATTCCATTTTCTAGAAAACCTCAAAAACACACACTCTCTCTCTCTCTGCTTCTTCTTCCTCCTCCCTAAATCTTCGTTTCATTGTCTCTAATGGATCTTTAGGGTTTCTTCATCTCCTTGACAAATCTTTCTTCTCTTCTTCGGAAGAGATTTAGTTAGGGCTAAATGAGTCATTTCCACACTCTCGTTACCTTCCTTCTTACCGTCGTCGTCGTCACCGTCACTGTCACCGCCGCAACCGAATCAGAGCTCCGATCTCTCCTCGAGTTCCGTAAAGGAATACGCGACGAAGCTTCGGAACAACGAATCTCATGGTCCGCCGATCCGAGTAGCCTCACTGATCCCACCACATGCCCTACCAACTGGCACGGCGTCTCCTGCGACCCGGAGACCGGCTCAGTCGTCGCCATTAACCTCGACGATCTCGGTCTCTCCGGCGAGCTCAAATTCAGTACTCTCACTGGCCTCACTTCGCTTCGTAACCTCACGCTTTCCGGTAACAACTTCTCGGGTCGGGTCGTGCCTCTTCTCGGTAAGTTTTCGTCGCTTCAGTACTTAGATCTGTCTAGCAATGGATTCTACGGACCTATTCCGGGTCGGATCTCGGATCTTTGGGGCTTGAATTACCTCAATTTGTCTGCTAACAAGTTCCAAGGTTGGTTCCCGAGTGGTTTTAGGAATCTTCAGCAGCTTAGATCTTTGGATTTGCACGGGAATGAGTTTTTAGGTGATGTAGCTGAGATTTTCTCAGAGTTGAAGAACGTTGAGTTTGTTGATTTGAGCTGTAATAGGTTCCATGGTGGTTTGTGGTTGACTATGGATAATGTTTCGAGTATTTCGAATACGCTTCGGCATTTGAATTTGAGCCACAATGCTTTGGATGGTCGGTTTTTTAACGAGGACTCTATTGGTTTGTTTAAGAATCTGGAGGTTGTGGATTTGGAGAATAACTTGATTAGTGGTGAGTTGCCTCCATTTGGATCGCAGCCGAGTTTGAGAGTTTTGAAGCTTTCGCGGAACCAGTTGTTCGGGAATGTGCCTCAGGAGCTGTTGCAGAGTTCAATTTCATTGCGGGAGCTAGATCTCAGCCGAAATAGCTTTACAGGTGAATTGAAATGATTTGCCTTGAATATTGCTACGTTAGGGGATTTAGGAATAGCACTGTTCATGAGCATTTTGATTTTACTGATTTTGTAGTGTTTTAAGCTGGTGTATAATGTTGGTTGCTATGTGTAAACTAAAGGAGTCTCTTTTGATTCAAGTGCAGGGTCAATTAGTGAAATCAATTCATCAACTTTAGCTATGTTGAATCTATCCTCTAACCGCTTGTCTGGGGATCTTCCGTCGAATTTGAAAACATGCTTAGTGATAGATCTGAGTGGGAATATGTTCTCTGGTGATGTATCTGTTGTTGGGAAGTGGGAAGCTACTCCAGATTTTCTTGATCTGAGCTCTAACAACTTGTCTGGAAGCTTGCCGAACTTCACTTCTGCATTTTCAAGATTAAGTGTGTTGAACATCAGAAATAATTCCGTTACTGGTACCTTGCCTTCTCTGTGGGTTGCTTCAGGGGCTTCACAGTTCTCTGTGATTGATCTCAGTTCAAATAAATTCAGCGGCTCCATTCCAGGAAGTTTCTTTACTTTTGCAAGCTTGAAAAGTTTAAATCTCTCGATGAATGACTTGGAGGGGCCAATTCCTTTTCGAGGTTCGCGTGCAAGTGAACTTTTGGCTCTAAGTTCTTATCCTCAGATGGAGTTGCTTGATCTGTCCACCAATTCTTTGACGGGTATGTTGCCTGGAGATATAGGTACAATGGAAAGAATTAGGGTGCTGAATCTTGCCAATAATAAGCTGTTTGGGGAACTTCCAAGCGACCTTAACAAGCTCAGTGGCCTCGAGTACCTTGACTTGTCGAACAATACTTTTAACGGTCAAATTCCTGATAAGCTTCCTTCTCGAATGGTGGGATTTAATGTATCCTATAACGACCTATCAGGCATAATTCCAGAAAACCTGAGAAGCTACCCTCATTCATCATTCTATCCTGGTAACTTGAAGCTAGATCTCCCAGGTGGGATTCCAGTGGGTGCTAGTAACAACAATCTGCCTGAACGCGGGAAAGACCATCATTCAAAGCGTAGCATAAGAATAGCAATTATTGTTGCTTCAGTTGGAGCTGCTCTTATGATTCTTTTTGTCCTGTTTGCCTATCATCGAACACAGCTGAAGGACTTTCATGGGAGGAGTGGATATACTGACCAAGCCACGACTAGAGATGTCAAGTTTGGACGCGCTATTCGTCCCTCCTTTCTCAATTTCAGCTCAAATGCTGAGAACCACTCTTCGTCTTTGAGTTTCTCTAACGATCACTTGCTCACCGCAAATTCAAGGTCGTTATCCGGGATACCTGAACCTGAAATATCTGAACAGGTTTTGCCCGCTACTTCAGCTCCTACAAACCCCAACCTCCTTGATGATTACCCTACAGCGTCTGGAAGGAGGTCCTCTTCAGGAGGCTCCCCATTATCCTCCTCACCACGTTTCAGCGACCAGCCTGTGATGTTAGATGTTTACTCACCCGATCGATTGGCTGGGGAACTCTTCTTCTTAGATCTTTCACTAAAACTCACAGCAGAAGAGTTATCCCGAGCTCCTGCAGAAGTTCTGGGTAGAAGCAGCCATGGAACACTGTACAAAGCAACACTGGATAACGGACATATGTTGACAGTGAAATGGTTGAGAGTTGGACTCGTGAGGCATAAGAAAGATTTCTCAAGGGAAGTTAAAAAAATCGGCTCGTTAAAACATCCAAACATTGTCCCGTTGCGAGCATACTATTGGGGTCCCAGAGAACAAGAAAGACTTCTTCTTTCTGATTACATGAGAGGAGAAAGCTTGGCCATGCATCTATACGGTTAGAAGCTCTCTTAATTAGTCTCTTTTTACGCGTCTATTGAAAATCTTGTTCAAGCTAAAAATAATCTCGTTTCCCTGCAGAGACTACTCCTCGGAGGTATACTCCAATGTCTTTCACCCAAAGATTAAAAGTTGCGGTGGAAGTGGCGCATTGTCTTCTTTACCTTCATGATAGAGCAATGCCACATGGGAACTTAAAGCCAACAAACATAATCCTCACAAGTCCCGACAATACCGTGCGAATAACCGATTACTGTATTCACCGTCTGATGACTCCATCTGGAGTAGCTGAACAGATACTAAACATGAGTGCACTTGGTTATGCTGCTCCTGAACTTGCCTCGGCTACTAAACCCGTTATAACACTCAAATCCGATGTCTACGCGTTTGGTGTGATTCTGATGGAGCTTTTGACTAGAAGAAGTGCGGGGGACATAATCTCGGGTCAGTCAGGAGCAGTCGATCTGACAGATTGGGTGAGGTTGTGTGATCAAGAAGGTAGGAGAATGGATTGCATAGACAGAGACATTGCAGGTGGGGAAGAATTCTCAAAGGCAATGGACGATGCACTTGCGGTTGCAATCAGGTGCATTGTCTCTGTAAATGAAAGGCCTAACATGAGACAAGTTCTTGATCATCTTAGCTCAATTTCAGCTTGAGATTCCGTTTATTTATATTTTTTTTTGTCTGTAAATCTCCACGGATTTCTCTTCACGCATCATCCATTTTTTATTTTTCCTCTTCGGTCTCGTTCTTTTAAATGTTTTCTCTAGTAGTTTGATGAGATGATTCAGATCCTCAGTTGTTCTTAACATTTATATTTTGTTGATTATTTCTCCCTCCTTTGTAAAGGTAGAAGAAAACTAATCCCATTTATTCTGACAGAAAAATTTGAGTTTGGTTATTGATTTTTGTTCTATATTTTCTTTCATCTTGTCTGAGTGGTAATATTTATATGCTTCCCATTCAGTCTAGTGTCGTTATGCACACAAAAAAAAAAAACACAATGAAATCATATACAGTATACCACATGTAAATCATATATAATCTAGAATATTATATATGATACAAGAAAAAACCTTAGAAAAATTGGTTTTAAAAAAGTTACAAACTTAACCTTGCTGATCATATCATATATACAACTTTCCTCAAACTCACAAGGTAAGAATCATTATCACACAGCAGCTTATGCTCTTGATTCTTGACACAACAGAAAACTCTCTAATCTTCTTAATTACGTTGGTTCACGTTGCCGAGTGGCCCAGCTCGAGCTCAAAGCTCTAAGCCGTTGGAAATACTCACCTAACGCTAACAATCCTCTAGCCGCTTGGCGCGTGGTTAAGATTCGATACATCTGTTGCAATGTCTCATGTCTCATATGATCAGCCTACAAAAACAGTTCAGGAAATGACTTGAGAAACCAAATTCTTGTACACTAATAATCTTTCGTTAGCTTTTGTTAAATACTTCCCTTCTTTACCTGATTTATAAAGCTGACCAAAGCCTCTAATCTCTCCACAGCACTATTCAGTTGAGGAACATAACTTCCTTCACCGAGTTTCCCGGCTGCTACACTCTCTGCTAATGTACGTTGCAATTTCTCCATACCTTGAGACAACGCATCTTCAGCTTGCTGACATGATTGCTTCAGATTACATACATCCAATAGTTGTTGATCCGTCATAAGATCAAAATGCGGTAATAATACCTATATATAGCCAAAAACAAACTCCATATTCAAAATCATGGTAAAAGACTAAACTCAAATGGATTAAAAACGTATTCTTCCGATTACCTTGAGAAGCTCCGAGGGTCTAAATCCTCCAATCCACAAGAAAAACCGCTCTGCCAAAGTTTTCCACATTCCTGACATGATGTAAAATACATCGATTTTCGAAGCGGCTGATTTCATTCGGAAGAGCTGGAAGTAATGTTTCATTACATTATCGACTAGCAAACGAAGTTCTGTATCACTAACTTGTCCCTGTAAAACCGTTCTTAGTTCGTTTATTTGTTTGTTCTGTTCTTCCACCCAATGTCCATATTCCATCTCAAATGCAACAATCCCTACTTTTAACAACAACAAAACAACAACAATATATCTTGAAATTGATTGCGAGAGAGATAACTAGGAAATTGGTAAAAGGTGAAAGATTCAAAACCTGAGTTCATGTTATCTGAGAAACCACCAAGAGTATTAGTATCAACTCTATTCCCCACATAGAACCCCTACATTATTACGACCATGCAATAATTATATCAACAAAGATTACTTGAGGAAACAATCTCTTTTTACAAACCTGTTGCCTAGCACGATCGAGTTCTTGCTCTAGATGAATTAACTTCAACCGGCTTGTCTCTAGCTGCTGAACATAAGCCTACAATACAAGACTCTACAACTCAGTTCAAAACAAAACAAAGCAGAACGATTTATGAACTATGCACAGAACATAAGAGTTTTCATACTTTCTTCCGCAAACGACTTTTCCTAGCTGCCTCGCGGTTCTGTGCAAGCCGTCTTTGTATCTGTGAACATATAAAGATTCAGTAAAACGATATTCCATAAGAAATGAGCTAGTATAACTTACCTTATCAGGATGTCTAGATGTTGAAGCTTCTTGATCAAACTTGTGAGGAGTTCCTTCTGTTCCATGAGAAGTATCCTCCGACTAAATAAAGATTAAAAGGAAGCATTAGTTTCTGAATTCAAATGAGAGAAGTTTGTCTGAGATAATATAAAAAAGTACCAAGCTGTCTGGTTTTTCGTTTGCCGGGATTATGATAGAGCCAGGCGTATACATGCCTCCATTGGTCTTGAAGCTTTCTTCCCACATATCCATTTGGTTTAGAGGCTCGTAGATCTCAAACCTTCTTGGTGGAGCAAAATGTGTCGATGTCGTATTCATGTTTCCTCAACTACCAAAACCAAAAAAAAAAAACATACAAAAACTTCATTAAACCAAAATCAAGAACTTGCGAATATACAAACACAAAAGCTTGAGAGATATATGTAAGTGATTTTGCATCCAAAAGATAAAAGGTTTAAAGCTTTAAAGTCATTTTCCATCGCTCGGTTCGTCAACGCTACTACCTCTCCTATAATCTCCATTGATAAAAATACAAAAGAAAAAAAAGGCGAAAAACATCGGACTCAGATATACCCGAAAAACTCTGTTCTATACTAGTGTTTTTGAAAGGATAAAGCCAAATTGAAATCTGTTTCTTGTAATTTGCAAGTCCTGAAAACAGACCAAACTGTGAAATGATGTCAGTGTCAGTTATTGGATCTCACTGTATCTTCTTCTTGTAGCCACCAGTAATGGTGGACCATCTTAAACACCTCCCAATATGGAAAAAAAATTTCCATTATAAACATTCTTCTCACTCTCACTGATTTGATATAACATTCTATATCTTCCACATAAGTCAAGATTCGATGAAGATAGAAATAGGTGAAGAGTAGATAAGATAGAGGAAAACGTAGCCAATTATGTAACAATAACAATTAATCAAATACTAATCAAGAAACAAAGATCTAACAAGAAAGTATACAGAACTGAATAGTTTCATGGTGATGAAGTCAGAGAGTAGTAACACAAAAGTATGAAACTCTTGTTAATGAAAATTATATAGACAGAACAGAGATGTGAAGTTAAACCTTGTTCTTGTCTTTTACGTCAAAAGGGCTTCAAGAGGACGATCTTTTCCCGCGGAAACCATGAACAAAACAAAGTTTCACTTTCACTTTCACTTTCACTTTCAGTGATGAAATCGGACACAAAGCTCAGAGATCAGCAGTTTAGTTTGGTCTGAGGACACAAGTGTTGATGAAATCTGTTTGTCTGGTTTTGTCATCTTGAACTTGAAGGAGAAGCTGAAGAGAGAAGAAGAATCATTGAGAAGAAGACAACTTGAAAGAGAGACCCTTTGACGTACTTGTGTAAAATTTCTATGTCCTGATCATAATTGTAAAAATTTAATAAATACTGTATTTTGTGTGTGGTTGGATTATTCGGTGAGTGTTTGTCTTCAAGCAGTAAGCAAATGACACGACCTACTCTGAGCTAAATAAAAATCAATAATTTTACATGTTTATTCTTTTTACTGTTTTTCTTAGAAAAATAGTTCATAATCTTTTACCCAAAAAAACAGAGTTTATAATCTTCTTTTTATTCGGTTATTATTAAACTAATTAATCCTTTTTTTCTCTGATTTATCATGCATCCACTACCTCGTTGATATGCGTACCAGGTAGATTTGGATTTTTTTAGTAGATCGATTATTTTAATAAAATTACAATTCGGTAATAATTCATTTTTGTGTCAAAATGAAAATTATATTGTTATATAGTAACTCTCATGCAAGCATATAAAAAAAAAAATTGGTTGAAGAGAGTTCCCTATCCAATCCTTCTCTCTTTTTTTACTCTTTTCCATCTCTACACACAACTCATTTAAATCAAAATCGAATTTGGTAGTCGACTTTGCCGATTCCGATTTCCACTCTTTATTTATATTTATTTTTTATTTTATTGTTCAAATTCTGGTTATGATGTCCGATTAGAATTTTCTCAAATTTTGATCAGACTTCTTTAGATCGAGTCATGCAAAGATAGATTTCAATGAAAAATTATGTTTTTTCAAGTTTTGGCTCTTGATCTAAAAACTACAATCTCTAATCTGTTTCAATTAATCGGCGGTAGGGTTTTTTTCTTTATGGAAGAAAAGGTTCCTTTTGGCTCTCACTTCTTTTTTGCTAAGATCCAAATCAATTCTAATTGGTGATCTCTCTGGATTATCGTGCAAACCTATTTCGAAAAGGTTTAGGTGTTTGTCCTTGTCGAAACTTCTCTGATTCTTCTCAATAATTCTGATTCGCAGTTGATATCCTCAGTGGCTTGCACTACTTGAATTCGAACAGTAAAAAGAGGAATAGAGTGGAATTGGATCTCAGGACTATCGGAATTTCGTCATGCCTTTATCCTTTCAATTTTTCTGTAATGCTTGCTATTAAAAGATGATTTATCCACTGTTTTAGCGGTGGACTCAAAATAGTTAACTTCTATCTTTGTTACTCTTCTTCACTGGTCTACTATTGTAATTGTTTGTAGATCTTATTCACCTTTAAAATTAATGTTTTAGCTAAATTAAAATCCTTGTACTTTGTTCTATTAGTTAAATCCGGCAACCTTTTTTTGTTGTTAGTACTATTTCTGGTCTACCGATTTTAGTGTTTTTGTGGTAAGGTTTTTTTTGTTAGACTTCATCAATAAAAAAATATCTTTTAGTGTTAAAAAAAGAAAAAAATGAAGTACACGTCAAATATAACGCCGAGTCTCGTCGGTGGTAATCGCTCAATTTGACGGCACACGCGCCTACGAGCTCGTAAAAATCAATCATTGTGGTAAGTTTGTCGCGGGACTTGAAAAAGCTGTTACTAATTCTCCACTTTCAAAGCTCTCTCTATATTATACAAAACGTACCAACAACTTAAATATAAATAGTAGTGGGAAAGGAAAATGAACTTTTGGAAAGGAAGCACCTAATTAATAAAGAAATGTTTCATTCTCTTATCACAGAAGATTGGCTCTTCATGTTGTATTGGAGACATTGATGAGTGACCACAACTTCTAACCCACTTATCTCTTTACTTATTATTTTTATAACAAAGGATTCTAACCAAAATCTACATGGTGTGGACCGTGTTGGTATAAGATGTATAACTGTACAAATGTATAAGATGTTGAAATCATACGTTATACGAACACATTTATCTTGTGTTCACGTATGTCATTACTTTCGAGGCAGATATTCGTCACTTTTAAACCATATTTTTTAGCAAGAACTAGAAAGTATGCTGTCCTCTCACTTCATTATGTAGCTGTGGCTATTGAGAGGGGCATAAAACACCCGTATAAAAAAAGTAAATATACTTTCATATTGAGAACGAAGAAATCGGTTATGTATTATTTGAGGAATATATGTTCTCAAGTTGTTGTACCCAGTGGTGAAGCAACGCAGTTTGTACATTAGTGAGCTCCTCAGTGACCTCATGATCTTGAGCAAGTATCATTCATTAAACCTTTTAGTTGATACATTTTCCTACATTAGTACACATCTAAATCTTGAGCAAATCATGCTAAAAATAAATCTTAATTATAATATGAATCTACATAATAAGTACACATAATTTTGAGCAAATTTTCCTTTTGAAAATTTTAAATTTTATTAATTAACACAAAATAAAATGTATTATTTATAAAATAAAAATAAAAGCCATCTTTCTAACTTAAAACTTAGAGGAAAAAAACAGAACCATGACCGCATGATCGGAAATATTATACTCAAATGTTATGCCAATGGACGTCCTACTCAAATTGCTATGAGTTTTTTTAGCTAATTAGTGTTTTGAATGGCTTTTACTTGTTTTTGACATATAAAAGTTTGAGGTGACAATAATATTTATACAGGTTTTAGAAATAGCTTAGGTTGTGATTTATAATTTAGGCACAACAAATAATGAGTATATAAAGCCACAATGATTGCAAAATGACATCATCTATTAAATGGGTTGACAACAAAACATATGAAATATATAAAACAATACTACCAAGTAAGCACGATAATAAGATTATCAGATTTTGAAAATTAAACAACAACAAAAAAAACAATTGGATAATCTACTTGATAAAAAAGGAAAAAGGAACAATTGGATTATCTAGTAGGAAGAAACTAGCTGTGGAATTATAAGTTTAATAAATTAGGTAAAATAGTTATTTAATTTGTTGTCTTTATAATAAACGTGCAAATAGATACTATGTGTGAAGTGAATTGTGAATTTGTGATGGTGGATTTAGCCACTCATTCCATTTTAAAAGTTTGATTAGTTGATGACAGATTGATTAATTAGTGATTCTCCTTTTGGCATCCTATCCACATATTTAAATATTGCAACAACATTAACTAACCAAACCAAAGGAAGATATTACAATATATTCGGATACAAATAGCTTTAACAATAAAAATGACAGCAAAACTTTATAAAGAAAAACAAATGAATTTGAAGAATAATGAATCAATGAGACATGACGCACAAAGGCTATGCTTTTGCCTATTTGTGGATTTATTCTCCAGTGCTATCTTATCTTACATTTTTGGGTATAAACTCAAGTGCTCTTTTACTCAAAGTTGGTTTGCCACTAAGAGTGGCTATCGTCACTCTTATTTTTCATTATGTTTCGAAATCAGTTTTGAGAAATTTATGAACCCTAGCTCTGTAACCTATAATACTTCTATTCGTCTTTGTTTAGGATTTTCTACCAAGTTTTATATTTTTGTACTTTTTAAAAATGTCACGGCTTTAAGAATAACAAATAAAAATAGTTGGAAGAAGTCGAACCTACTTATCCTCATTTTAGGTCTAAAGTGTCTCCTTTTTTGTGTGTGTGATAATATTCGGTCTAAAGTTGTGATGCTTTATTAGATTAATTTCATTGTAAGAACTTAGAAAAAGAGAGATGTTAACTAATTAGTACTAGCTCTTGAGTATTATAGAAATTTGATAACTTCATCTTCAGAAGTCTCTTTACTTTGTAACCAATCATTATATATCTTTCATTATTACTAATATCCCGATGAATAAAATCATAAATCATATGATTATAACATATAATTAACTAGAAAGAGATGTTTTTAGAAAAAAAAAAAAAGAAGGTAAAGAAGAAAGTAAGAAAGTTGAAGATGTCTCTGTGACATTATCTCAAGACAAATGGGAACTATCATCATTTTAAGATTACTTTCTTTTCTTCTCTTCCCTTTTGCTTTCTTTTATTTGTTTTGGGGTCACTTCCCTTTTGGTTTCTTCGACTACATTTTATTTACTCTTCTTATTTTTCTTCTAAATACATTAAATAATTAAATAATATATATATCAACAACATACATTGTGTTAGTTTGAACCTGAATAGTAACATACCTACAATACATTGACACATGGATTAATCGGGTTACATAAACAACTAGCTTTCCAGTTAAAGGCCATTAGACAGACGCCAAGCCAAACCCAAAAGATTGGCCATTACAAACATACAGATTACAGAACCTAAGCTGGATAATATATCTAACCAAGCTGGATAATGGCTACATAAAACTGTGTTCTGTTGTCTTTAACAACACTTTGAGCAATAAGAGCAACTCCTATGTTTGAACCTGGATCTTCACTCTCCTATTGAACATGTTGCCTAGTAATCACAGATTAAATGTTTTTGATATATATATATATTGTGGAAATATCTATGAAAAATAGGACTCACTCTCTTTCTCATATTGGGTAATTATCATAAGATCGAACCAAAAGCCCAATAAAATGTTGCGAACAGTTTTGGACTTCTATTCCATAATGACTTCAAAACCTCTCACTTGCAAGTTGCAACAACATATTCATGTGTGTGACAAAGGATACATCACTATTTGGGGTTACCGGACTTCTTTTGTTGTTGGCCAACTTGGTTATATTACAGGAATAATGCACAAGGGGAAAACAACATCCCAGTTGTCTAGGGGAGGAATAAACAACACCTCATACAAGAGGAACAAGAGGAAATTTACAAAACGGAATTACAAAACCAAATACACAAGGTCAAATTATGTAATTCCGTTTTTTGATGGATTTCACAAAGAAAAATGGCTCTCTATTCGACACAATACATTTCTTAACTTCATATCCAACGGCTTAGTCAATGACATGCACAACAGGAGGAAGATTAAGATCCGTGTCCATCAAACTAGCCACCGAGTCTTTGTTGTTCCTCTGGCGTAGGAGTGTCTGCAATAGCATCACTCTACATTGGCTCTGCTTCACCTCTTCCTTCAGCTTCAGCTTCAGCTTCACTATTAAAAACACCACTCTGGTTTCCCTCTGCTTCCTGAGACTCACCTTTTGGTTTCTTCCTTTTTGGCTCGTTTTGCTTTTTCGTTCGGTTTACCTTGGTATTTGGATAAACATACTTAGTGATTATGCATAAAACCCTGCAAACAAAGCAAGAGGACATTTTTCTCATTGAACCATGGTTTGAGATGGCAGATCTTTGTCATTCTTCCCAGGTGCCTAAAACGAAATACAAGTCGGTTATACCAGAATACCCCACATAGTAATTTAACAAAAATAATTGAGAGACATTCACCCTGTCCGCTGGTTTCCAGAGGAAAAGGATTCAGGG
>OVAP01002762.1:2412-18458 GCA_900406295.1 Aurinia saxatilis
ATTTTTATTTTGCAAATGGCAAACACAAACACAATGAGGTTCTTTCTTTCCTTTTTGCTAAAATATGAAGGTGCTTCTTTGTTTTGTATATGCGCAATAAACGAGAAGAAAATTGTGTTGTGAATCCCACAATCCAAAAATTTAGCTAAGAAAAAAAAAAAGAAAAATTTGAAAGAAAAAAAAACCACAAGCAAACACACACACACAAATGAGACCAAACCTACGGATGGTATGATTAGCGCAGAGAAATTTAAAATGAAGGTTTCGTACCTTTCTTGAATGAGTTAGTATGACCATCAGGTGATATAGAAGGTGGAGTTTGCCAATTTGTGTTCCCAAAAAGTCCCCAGAATTTATCTACATCCCATCGCACGAAACAGCTCGTTCTGGCAATAGAGCCTCCTTGTATCCCACTGCAGCATGACGACCTATTACTTACAATATTATCTAGACATTCTCTGCAGCTCAACGAGCTTATGTCTTTGGTGCACTGTGCGATTCCATAGATGCTCGGAGACGACGCATGCTCTTGTGTGCTGGTGGCGAAGAACAAGTTAACCTTTTCTATCAACTCACGCATAAAATCCTGCCATGTTCTCTGAAACTCCGTTAAGTTGGCTTTGATATCTTTGTACTCCTTGTACCATTCCCACGTCATTTCGTCATCAAGCAGTCCATAAACCGAACGGTTAGAATAGCGTACCACACAAACTGTGTCGCTATATCTCCAGTCAATAGCTTCTCTCTGGTTAGGACATTTCCGTAACAAGCTCTTAGAGACAGCCATTATACAATCAAAACACTCCCGTGTTCCAGTAGATGGGATACACATACCCAGACCGTATGCTATGTCCGGGTTTTGTCCGACTGAAGTATTATAGAAGCCGTCATTAGCCATGACATTAGAAGGAAGAGAGGAGAGCATGGCTCGGCGGTTTGAGTCGTAAGAACCATTGAGAATGAAATAACCAGATCTCTGACTGCATAGTTGTGCAGAGATAGCACAACAGCTTATAAACACAAAGCATAAAAAAATAGACAAGTCCACCCTCTTGTTCATTCCCATCGTGTTTGATTGTCTAAAACTATAATCTTAAAGATTTTGTTTTTAACAGGGAATTTGATTTTCAAAGCCAATCTCTTTCACGGACAAATTTGTGGAATTTAACCTAGTCTTCATCAAATTTTCTACGTAGACTTTGTCTTACCAGTCGATGGAAGGGTAAAGGTCTAATGCTTATTTTGGGTTGTAAGTCTTTTGGAACAATCCATATAAAGTCATAACGTTGTTTTAAGAATTACTAATGGTTTAAAATATATATATATATATATATACACACAATAATCAAAGAGTAGCAGATTTTTGTGAAAATGCTCACAAATAATAAATTTTTGTTTTGCGAAATTAGCATTTTTAGTGTTTTGGATGGACGGTTGTGGTAATTGATCATTTTGTCCCAGTATCTTATTTTTGTCTTTGTTTTCGCAATTTATTGTTAATATTTTTGGTGCCAGATCGATGAGATCCAGCAAACCAAAATCAAAATGACTGATGAAGATTATATGAGAATTTCAAAAATGTTCCTTTTATTCTATTATTTTTTACAAATACCTTTTTTTTTTTACTATTTCTGAAAATATATTAGTTTCAGTCTAAATTATAATTTTTAATATTTTAAAATATTTTATAATATTTTGTAGGATTGCAGGGTTTAGGGTTAAAAGCATAAACCCTAAAATTCTAAATCTTAAAAAATATTTTAATCATTAATAAATCCAAAACTCCTTCAATATAAACCATAATACCTCAAACATAAACTCAAATAGTTTGTAAAGTACTAAACCCTAACTCTACAAAATATAAGTTATAAATTAAACATTAAATCAACTTTAAATCCAAAAAAAATATTTTTAAAAGACAAATGAGGTATTTTTGAAAGGGGCATATTGAAAGGGATATTTTTAAAAATTTCTCAAGATGTGTGATTATATTTACATCTGTCTTAATTCAGAAATTATTTACAGTCTGTATATGAGTGGATATAATTTGAATAATTATATGAAACTTTATTCTAAATTCGTTTCAAATACATTTTTGTTTTATTTATTCTAGATTCAAGGGGTTTTTTTTTTTGTAAACCAAATTCAAGGGTTTGTTTCGGTCTTTTGTTTGATTTTCTTTCCGGATTCATCGAGTTTTTTCTTCTTACCTAAACAATTTTGGGGAAAATTAAGAAATATCACTTTTGAGACACTCATTTTCAAAACTATCATCATTTACTAAAATTATTTTCTATGACAAATTATAAATTTGTTAGGGTTTAGAGGTTTAGGACTTATGTTTAGTTAAATTATAGAGTTTGAGATTGACTTAGGGTTTCTGGGTTTAAGATTTAGGGATAAACCCTTATAAAATTATAGTTTAATTTTTTAAAAACTATTAGGGTTTAATTGTTGGATTTTAGGGTTTATATGTTAGAGGGTTATGGTTTATTAGGGGTGGGAAGACTTTTTGGAGATTAGGATTTTAGGGTTTAGTTTAAACGCTAAACCCTGAAACCTTATAAAAAGTTAATACTTAAATAGTGATAGATAAAATTACTCATTATCATAGTATTTTTGAAAAGTAGTATACCAAAAGTGGTAGTTTTAAAATTCCCCCAAAAAATTTTTCTTTTCTTGATGTTCTGATTTTTCTCCTTTAATCTTCTACTTCTATATTTTATAATTAAGCTTAAATTTGACTAAAGAACAAAAACAGAGAGTTTACCAAAATTAAATAAAAAAGTTGACAAAAGTAAAAGAGAAAAACTACGGAGCTTGGGAAGAGGAACTTTTCCAAACAGATTTTTCAACGGATTGGAAAATCATAATGTCTCGACTCTCGCTCACACGCAAAGATAAACTGCAAAGTTTTCTAGACGCCATGGTGGAACTCCAAAGACAACGAGTTTTCTCATTCAACATATATATTGACAAAGCTGATGATCGTTATGCTAGTTGTTTTCTCTTTGTAGGAATTACTAGGAATTAGACTCCTGCGGAGTTACATATAAATCTGTTCCATTATTATTACTATGAATTAGACTCCTGCGGAGTTACATATAGTTTTTTTATAATAAACTTATTAATTTTGTATTAAAATTATGTATTAATATATTATATTTCAGTAAGTCATTTTATATATACATATACTTTACTCATTTAACAAATTAATTTATTTACAAAATTGATTTATGAGAAATTTCTTAAAATACCACACTTCCAAAAATACAACTATAAGTTTTATTTTCTAAAAATATCCCTAAATATTTATGTTTTTTTAAAGAGAAATTCAGTAGGATACAACTAAATATGTGTAGTAGACAAATATACCACTAACAAGGAAAAAGTTCCTTAGTTACCATCTTTTTGCATAAAAAGACATAATTGTCCTTATGTGATTTTCATCATATTTATAATCAAATTAATTAATAATTTTATTTTAAAAAATAGAATTTTTTTTTTCAAAAAAATTAAAATTAAAATTTTTAAAAACATTTTCCAGTTTTTTCAAAAAAAAATATCAAGCTTTTTTCAAAACAAAAAATTCAATTTTATTTTTTGAAAAAAAAGTTTCAAAATTCTTTTTTTCTTTTTTGTGAAAGCTTAACCATATTTTAGGAAGCCCTTCCTAAATTTTTGTAAATGACTATTTAAACATCTCGAATAACTTTAAACATAAAAAAAAATGGTTATCAACTGATGTATTATAGTTTACTAAAACATGTATAAGAATACCATCATATAGTAATGTGTTTTCTTATTTTAGGAAGAGTTTCGTGAATGTTTTTAATGTTTAGGAAATGATAACTAAATTTTTAGAATTGATTATTTAAACATCTCAAATAGCTTTAAACATTTACAATATTTTTTTTTTTCATATAGTGTACAATAGTTCACCAACTCATTTATAAGTATATCATTATTTAAATATGGGTTTCCAATAATTTAGAAAGACTTTCTTGATGTTTAGGAAAGCCTTCCGAATTTTTTTTAATATTTAGGAATGACTTCCTAAATGTATTTAAATGTTTTTAATATTTTGTACGTTATTCTTAAATAGTTTTTAATATGTAGGTGGGTCACCCTAAATGTTTTTAATGATGTTTAGGAAAGCCTTCCTAAATTTTTTATATATTTATGAAGGACTTCTAAAATGTATTTAATGATTAGTAAGAGTTTTCTAAACGTTTTTAATGTTTAGAAGGTCACCCTAAACTTTTTGAATGATGTTTAGGAAAGCCTTCCTAATTTTTATTTATTTATTTAGGAAGGATTTTCTAAATGTATTTAATGTTTAATAAGAGTTTTCTAAACGTTTTAATGTTTAGGACGTGTTTCTTAAATAGTTTTTAATGTTTAAGTAGATCATCTTAAATGTTTTTAATACTTAGAAAAGGCTTTTTAAACGTTTTTAATATTTAGGAAGAGCTTCCTAAACATTTTTAATATTTAGGAAGGGCTTCCTAAACTTTGTTGTTGTTTTTTAAAAAAAAATTGAAGAAAAAAGTTTTTGTAAAAAAAAATTGAAAAAAATTCCAAAAAATATTTTTAAAAATATTTATTTTTAATTTCGAAAATAATTATTAATATTTACTATTTAATAAATATTGTAGTTAATAAATATTGTAGTTAATTTATTGGCTCTTTTTGTGTCTCCGGCATTGGGTCACTGGATTTATGCTTATTAAATAATTGCTTAGATTTTACACCCTAGGTGATTTGTTATATATTGATCTTCATCTTGACAATTTGATGAGCTTGATAAGAAATAGTATTAAATAATAGGTAAACAACTGTTGCGGCTTGCTTTCCTACTTCACCTCTGTGACTATTGTGTGAATTATGATGTTAGACATATTTAATTATGACTATGAAAATAGGGAGATTAATTTACGACTGGCTTGAATACTTAACTAGATTTATCTGCCAATAAAACATGAATAGTTTAATTCATGAACCCTAGAGAATTCTCAGAAATCCGACAATTGCACAAATTTCTTATTTATCTTTCTTTTATTTCATTTCGCATTTTTTTGACAAAAACCTTTTCATTTGATCGAACGACTAAACTCATTCCATCGATAAAAAAAAAAAAACCCCAAAAAATTATCTTTTGTTGCTTAGCTCAAGTTGAATCGATTTTGCTACTGTGTACACTATGCCTCCCTGTGGATTCGATCCCTAAGTACTACTGCAAGAGCATGTGCGTTTAAAGGAATATTTTGGGTGAAAACTAAATCCCATCAAAAAATTTGGCGTCGTTGCTGGGGAGCAACAACTGTACCACTAGCATTAAGAGTAGATTTCCGTCTAAGTTTTTATTTATTTTCATTTTATTACAATTCAGTTTTTCTTGTTTTTCAGGAAATCCATAAAAAAAAAATACCAAAAAAAAAAAAAGATGGAAGGTTATGATGTTTCAGGAGTCTCTAGAAGACTTGTTGAGGCGAAGCTAATGGACCACTCACATGAACCTCAAAATTAGAATGAATTTCCCAGCACTTGTGGAACATCAAAGGAATTCTCAATCTAAGGCTTCATCAAATCCCTTTCGTTTTCGTCCATGAACCGTTGAAGCAAAAGAATCTTGCGCATTCCTTGACGAGTTATACAAAGAAAGACTTGCGGAAATTGATGCCTTGGAAGCTAAATCAATGCAGGGAGTCTCTTGCAACTATTTTGATATATTACCTAATGATGATTTGTGCTGTGAATTCAATAATACAGGTTTAAAGATTGCTTTGCTTTCTATATGAATTTGTAAGAGCTTCCATTCGATCGATTCACTACAAGAATTTATCGATGCATTTCCTTGACGCATGAAGAAAAGTTTGATCGAATACAGCCCTCTTGCGATCAAGAGACTACTGAAGATAAGTATTTTCTAACGATGATACTTTGCTTAAGATATCACATTTTTTGTGCAGAGAATGCTAATGTTCTCGAGAAACAAGAATCTAATGTCAACCTGAAGAGAAGCTTCATAGCATGCCCCTAATCTGGATGAATCATTTGTTGATGCACCAAACTGAAAGTCTAGATGGAAATGGTCAAATCCTTTGCTGAAAATATTCATTTAAACATGTTAGTGACTTCATATTTTCATCAAATTATTTTGGTTCTAATGAGCATCTAATTATCAAGGACAATTCCAAGGTAAATGCTTTTCTTGCTTTTAGCTTGTTTGCAGAGAATTTTGTCCCTTTCATATTAACAATTGTGCATTTCTTGGCATATATTGCATTTTGCAAAAATAGGAGAAGGACCAAAGGTGCATTGACTCAACCTTTCGATACATTTGATTAACATTGTGCCAAGAAGTCGAGCTAAACGACTTTAAACAAAGGCTTTGAGTGGGAGGCAACCCACTGGTAAGTTTTAGTTTTTATTTTCTTTTAGTGGTTGTTAATGTTTTTGTTCGTGTCTCAAGAAAATTGGATTCAAAGATTTAACCAAGAAGATGCAGAATCGATCGATTGCCTCTGCAACATTCGATCGATTATCTGTTATTCATAGCTTCAAATCACTAATCAAAAGGAGAGCCAGAGGCCACCAGATTCGAATCAAATGGTGATCCAGGACAATGGTGCATGCTTCAACACTAATCACACTGTGATTCGATCGATTACAGACTATATCCACTGATGAAGACCCAAAATGATGAACACTTCCTCAAATCAACATGACATATGATGGTATACTGATGTCGTCAGGTACAATCTTCACATATTCCCTGTAAAGTCCTTTCATTTCCAATCATACAAAAATTTCATTCGATTCTTTCAAAGATGACGAGGTAAAATCCATCTTCCATTTCTATTTCAATCCATTTCAATTCTCATTTTGCTCTCACGGCTTGTCAACATCGGGGACGATGTTATTCAAGTCTGGGGGGGGGGTATTCCTCATTGTCTAACTCGTTTGTTTCTTTTGGGTATTTTTTAATGGTATTAAATCGGTTTTAAAATTCTTTTCCAAAATCTTTCGCCCTTATTTTTCAAAATTTCAGTATGGAATAGGACCTTACTCACTGCTGGATTTTGTGGACTGGTGAAGGGGATCAGTTCTACGCTTCCGAAGTTTGGCCTTAGATGAAGACCTTTCCCATCATAGATTGCTATGATATTTTGAAACATGCTATATGAAGATGACAGATTTCCAATGCAAGTGCAATGAAGCAATTCCAACAGTTAGATATGGAGTTATGCTGATTCTACTGTAGACAGATTGTGTGGTCTCGATGTGAAGCAGTCGAAGAAAGCGAAGGAAGAACGATCAATCGATTGCCAAATTTGTTAGATCGATCAAGACCCAAAAGGTCTCTTGAAGCCAATGAGTGATTTAAGGCCCAAAAATCCACTCGAAAGCTTCCAGACGTGTCAGAAGATATTCAGTGGTTACCAAAATATATTTTTGGCTAACCATCGATCGAATATCCTCTTTATTCGATCGACTGAAGGACATCAAATCAAATATTGTGAATCACTTAGCCAAATCCTCTCTTATCTCTTTACTGAAACCCTTGGTCGTGCCTCACTATCTATATAAAGAGACTTCTCATCTCAGAGAAGGGCGTGCCTCTCTTTACACAGAACTCTCTAGAGAGAGCAGTTTGCTTTCATTTCTCTTTAAATCTCTTTGCAATTTCGTCTTGTTGTTGTAAGGGAGAAGATTTCATCCTCCTTCTCTACTGATTTGGAGAAGTTTTCTAAACCATTTTCTATTTATTTATGATGTCAATTTATATTGCTTTTGCTACTGTTTTTGCTATAATATTTGAGTAGATGTTTTGTTGGGAATAAGAGTTTTCAATAGTATTTTCATGGCTTGACAGATAGGTCGGATTTATGCTTGTTACACGATTGCTTAGATTTGACACCCTAGGTGATTTGTTATATATTGATATCTTCATCTTGACAATTTGATGAGATTGATAAAAACTAGTATTAAATGATAGGTAAACAACTTTTGCGGCTTGCTTTCCTAGTTCACCTGTGTGACTATTATGTGAAGTGGGATGTTAGACATGTTTAATCATGAATATGAAAATAGGGAAATTAATTCACGACTGGCTTGAATACTTAACCAGATTTATCTGCATTATAAAACATGAATAGTTTAATCCATGAACACTAGAGAATTCTCTAAAACCTGACAATTGCAACAATTTCTTATTTATCTTTTTTTTTTCATTTTGCATTTTCTTATAAAATCTTTTTCATTCGATCGAATGACTAAACTCATTCGATCGATAAAATAAGGCCAAAAATATATTTGGTTGCTTAGCTCAAGTTGAATCGATTTTGCTACTGTGTACACTTTGCCTCCCTGTGGATTCGATCCCTTAGTACTACTGCGAGAGCATGTGCGCTTGCATGACTATTTTGGATAAAAACTAAATTTCCATCAAGTTTTCTGGCGCCGTTACCGGGAAGCAACAAATGTACCACCATCATTAAAAGTAAATTTCAGTCTAAGCTTTTATTTATTTTCATTTGATTACATTCCAGTTTTTCTAGTTTTTCAGGAAATCCATTAAAATAAAGTTATTAGCCTAATTCACTAATAACCTTTTTTTTAAACACCATATATCAAAATTTCCCTATAATTAATATATTTGTAAATTTGGGAAAGCATTCATTTAATTCCCCAAATAATTTGATTGAGCCAATATATTACACAACTATTTCCTGCTCACATTAATGCCTCAAATTGTGTTTGAGTATTTAAATCACAGACTCAAGAAGTCAACCTTTAATTTTTAATGATAAAATATTAATATTTTAAATAAAAATAATAATTTAGTTAAATATAACAATAACTTTTCAAAAAATCCTAAAATGAGAAAATTACTAAAAATGCAAAAAAAGAAAACAAAAAAAATATTAAAATTTTCTCAAATTTTAAATTTTATTATAAAAGTAAATTATATCTTCAATATTAATTTTAAAATGATAATTTTTTCAGAAATATTAATTTTTAAGCGATAAATATATTTATAATCGTTAAATTTCAAAATATCAAATATAAGTAGTTTTGAGTAATTGACTATTGAGAGAATGACAAATATACCCAACTTTACATACCCACTAACCACATATAACCACACCCCTTTTTTAATCACACATACTCAATCTTTTTTATCTTAATACCATTATACCTCCACTTCTAATTATATTAATCTTCAATTTCTGATCTCTCTTCGGCAACTCTCTCCGGCGACTCTCTTCTCTCTCCGGCTTCTCTTCTCATCGTCGCCGTCGATTTTGTCCTCTCTCCTCTCCCCCGGCTTCTCATCATCGCCGTCGATTTTGTCCTCTTTCCTCTCTCCGCCTTCTCTTCTCATCGTCGCCGTTGATTTTGTCCTCTCTCCTCTCTCCGGCTTCTCTTCTCATCGTCGCCGTCGATTTTCTCCACTCTCCTCTCTCAGGCTTCTCTTCTTATCGTCGCCGTGATTTTCTCCTTTCTCCGGCTTCTCTTCTCATTGTCGCCGTCGCTCTTCTCTTCAGTGAGGATCTGATTTGTTCTAAGTCAGCGAGGATCTGATTTGTTCAGCTAGTATCGGATTGATTCTCACCATTGATAAAGAAGGTATTGGATTCGTCTCCAAATTTAGAGAGATTTTGTGATTTTCTCATTGTTATCTTTGTTTATAAAATCCTTAGAAAAGCCTTAGTATTTGGCTAATCTCTCAATTCTCATCATATCTACTTAGTATAGCCATATATGAACGGAAGAAAGGAATCTGATCCCACTTTTGTGTATGAATCTATTTTAATTTGTACAGATCAGAGATTATTGAAGCAATGCTTGATTTTTTCTCAACTTGTGGTGTGTGGAAATTGAATGGTGAAGGTGTTTGGAACTTCGTCATTGACTCAGACATGGGAGGGTCACTAAGTACCATCTCTGAAGATACTAGTTTCATCAATTTAATTGAAACTGTTGCAGAAGATTTTGGTATTAAAGATGCAACGGCTGTCAAACTTAGTTTTGTTGTACCTTTCAAAGAAGGTGTCCCTCCAATGTTTATTAAGAATGATAGACAACTGCGAATGTTTGTGAAGAAACTCGTAGAGTTTGGAGAGGATTTACATCTATGTGTACCAGTGGACGAGGTACCTTATATATTCCTTATAAAATTTTTACAATCTCCTTTTAATGGCTTATACATTACTTATATTTTTTTTTATAGGAACAAACAAGCTCAGCTTCCTTGTACTCGAGAAACACAATTGGAATTAGTAATGATGATGTTGAATCTAACACTTCTGTTCGACATCAGGTATTAATGCCTTATAATTTCCTTAGAAATATCTATGTTTGATAATAAAATACCTAATAAATTCCTGATTATGTCTCTATTACAGGTGCAAACAAGCGCAAATGCTACTAATGTTGAAAATATGATTGATGGTGTTCTCCTTGCTTCTTCTCTTGTTTCAAATGTTGTGAATCAGATACCTCTATTTGATAGCTTCTGTAGTTTTTCATCACAATATGTTTTTGCTTAGTACATTTGCTTATCACATCTTTCTTTTGTACATACACAATTGAGGTCTGATCCATTATTGTTTAGAAACAACGTTCAATTCCCCGAGAAGATTTANTCCCTAGACTATTTATGCTACTTCATTTTCATGCATGTTCAGTGGGGGATGAGGTATACTTGCTTTTAATGTGATTTGTGAATTAGTATTTCAAATTTTTTTGTTGTTCATAACAACTTAATAAGTTGTCTTTTTAACTAATTAAGACCTTAACAACTAACACTTTATCAATGCAATAGTGAAGGATCGAATCCACAAATCCAGCAATTACATTGTAACCTATCAAATTTATTAATTAAGCTAAATCGAATAATTCAAGGTTTTGGTTTGGTTTTTGGTTTCTGATTTTCTTTCCATGGTTTTAAAATTCAATAACTAAAATGCTAGAGCTAGGGAAGATCAATGGATTGTCTACAACTAAACTAGATGTTTATTCAGATTCTAATTCTACTTAATTCCAACTCAAATATAATTCTAAATTGGTCCACTTTCGTGGTACCAATCNAAACTAACAAGAAAACAATAAGAAATGATGAACATAATTAAAAACAATGAAATATTGAATAATACTTTATTAATAATAAATATAATGAAAGAACAAGGTTCAAGAAAACTTTGCAATAGTTGTAAATGAAAGGAATGAAAGGAAGATGACAGCCTCCAAGAAATCTCCAAGAAACAATCACAAAAACTCAAGAACAAATGAAGAATAATGGAACCAAGTGTTTATATCTAAAAAGAGAGAATAAAAATGAGCATGAGATGTTGTGGAGGCTCATAAATGAATATATACTGAAGGGTTTTCGTGCAGCATCCTCCAAATTAAGGTAAGTTCTTGTCAATCTGATGATTGACAAGTTTCCAAAAATAGCTCTCGATCGAGCATGGATCGATCGATCCAAAGGTGAATCGATCAATCTGAATGTATCAACTTCGATCCCTCTCGTGCAAGTCGATCTGCAAATGTCCTGCAAGTGAACGTGTATGATCATGGATTGATCCATCCATGCTGAAATCTCTTTTTCTTCACAAACTTGTTCATAACCTCATCTGGACGTTCAAATCCGTGCTCCATCGTGTTTGTACCTGTTAAAACTCTAAAACGACACTAAAAGACTCGAAAAACAGTTGAGAACAAAGGTTAGAAATAGTTAAAAACGCAATATATTAATAACAAATTTAAAACTTCCTCTTTACAGGCACAAACCAGCTCAAATTTAACTGCTCCAGGTCCACCTCCTGCATCTCATGTAGCAAAGGTACTTCGTTATTTTTTTGTATAATTTCCTCTTTTATAATGTCCTTACAATTGCCTTATAAACATTTTTTATTTCTATGCAGAGACAAAAATACTGAATCCAACGCCTACTAATGTAGTCCCACCCAATAAGGGCCAAGAAGAAGATGAAATTTATGGCGGAATGATGGTAAACGTTTATTTTTATTTTCAGCCTATACCCTCTATCAATTTGATTCAGAATCATGGAATTCTGTGTCATCTTCATGAGGCTTTGACACCAAGTGGTTAAAAGAATCTGGATGCCCAATTGTCCTTAACACCTCAGCCTGTTAAGGAATTCTAAGCAATTTATAAAGACTTTCTAAGGAAATTCTAAGCAAATTATAAAGACATTGTTAGAAAATTATAAAGAGAAATACAGACACTCACCATCTCTGTTTCATACATTTTAATCTGATGAATTAACACTGGCTGAGTGGATGACCATTGCAAACAAAATGGTATTTTATCTGACGGATTGGCAGTTCTTGTTGCAAACCTTTTACCTAGTTAATTTAAAACCACACAATTAAACTTTTAACAAATTTAAAACCAATCACACAAAAAAAAATTTTTGAAAAGGATACAGAGTAGGAGTTTACCTAGAATTGGTACAACACTTAAAGCCCATAAGGTGATAGCCCAGACAAAACATTTCACATCATAATTAGTTCTTTTCCAAGTATTGTAGCTCATATTCTTTATGCCATGAAAGAGAATCGCATAACTCAGTTGTCCCCATGGTTGACCCGAATATTCTTCAAAATCTGAAGCAGTTGACAACCTTGATGGATGAATGAGTTGTTTTGGAGGCGGAGCAATAATTAATGAATCTAGAATGACAGCTCCAAGACATAACATCTCATGGTCGTTTTCCTTGCAGTTCTTCATGCTTTTCAAATAGTCATAGAGCGCAGCAACAGTATACTTTTCTCCTTTTGTCCACTCGTACGGATGCCTAACCATACTCTTTCCCTTCCTGCTTTGTTCTGTTTGCGTTTTTCAAAAGGAAGACCTATGTGACATATGGGGCAGATAAACTTTATTATTAGAATCTTATAAACACCTTACAATATAATCATTTCTGAGCAGAAGGAATACATGTCATCAGAAAGAACTCTCTGGCTGAAAATCTCATCGGTTGAGATCCAAACCTAAACCATAACTCCTCACCTTTCTTCAGTATTTTTCTTTGCATTAGAAAATGAAATAGCTTTCCTGAGAAAACTAGCCCTGATTTTCTACTCAATTCAATGAGAGGTTTCAGGAAGGAATCTTCAAGTCTACTAAACAAATCTAAACCTAGTTTTTCTTCAACAAGGTTTACATATGTAAAAACTGAGTGATGCTGAATTATTTTAGCTTCATCTGGTTCGGACCCCGGATCATAAAGGAGCGATGGTAATTTGATAAAGGATTCGTCCTGAGACTCGCCCATTTGTTCAAAAATAACAGATCTTTGTAAGACATTTTCCAGGGTTTTTATAAGGATGTTATAAAACTTGTAAAATCAAAATCGGAAACCAAAAACCTTACAAAACCATTTGGAAATCACATGGTGAACTAATTTCGACCACAAAGCAGAATCGGAAACTTAAAAATAATAGATCTTTGTAAGTTTTTTCTAGGTTTTTTCAAGGGTTTCTCAAAGGATGTTATAAAACCGGTAAAATCAAAATCGGAAACCAAAAACCTTACAAAACCATTCGGAAATCACATTGCTCCATACATTCAAAACACATGGTGAAAAAATTTTGACCACAAAGCAAAATCGAATACTAAAAAATAACAGATCTTTGTAAGGTTTTTCCATGTTTCCTCTAAGGATGTTATAAAACTGGTACAATCAAAATCGGAAATCAAAAACCTTACAAAAACATTCGGAAATCATATTTCGACCACAAATCGGAAATCGGAATCGATCTGTGAAAGTTACCTAGAGAAAGATTTGAGCGATTCGAGGATTCGCCGGAGAGAGTCGCCAGAAAGAGGAGAGAGGAGAGAGAAGAGAGATTCGAGAGGAGAGAGAAGAAAGATACGCAGGAGAGATTCGCCGGAGAGATTCGAAAGAAGAAATCTCATATGTGAGCGACGTTAATGTATTTGAGGATGAGGGGCATTGAAGACTTTTTACAGTTTTTAATGAAGGAAGGGAATGAGTTGGATATATGTGATTAAGGGTAAAAATTTTTTGGTATATGTGGTTAAGCCTCTTGACTATTTTGAATTATTTATTCAAAATATTTTGGATTTAGGTTTAAATACTATTTGGATTATTTATCTACAACCGCTTTTTTTATTTAAACTACTTTGGATTAACTGACTATTTTGGATTATTTATCTGAAACCACTTATTTATCCAAGCTACTTTGGATTAATCGAGTATTTTATATTAGTTATCAAAAAGGTCTTATTTATCCAAAGTATCTTGAACTATAATTGAAAATATTTTTAGGGTATAGGGTTTTAGAGCTTAAGATTTACTAAATTATATGGTTTATGATTGACTTAGGGTTAATAGGATTTTAGATTTAATAGTTAACCCTTCTAAAGTTAAAATTTATTATTTAATAACTATTATGTTTAATTTTTAGGGTTTGAGGTTTTAGATTTTTGAGTTTAAGGTTTGTTAAGGGTGAAACCCCTTTACGAGATTTACGATTTTAGAGTTGAATAACCCTAAAATCTTATAAATAGGTTACATCCAAAAATTAATATTCTTGAATATTTTTTTTTTAAACAACCACAGATTAATAAATCATAGTAACCCAAAACGATTGGGTGCCCACAAAGGTGGACAATTGTTTACGTAATTAAATTCTAAAGATTTAATGTGTGTTGAACGAGCTAGACAATCGTGTTTGTCGTCTGTCGGATGTATGACATAAAGAAGGAAGAAAACCGTCCTTTAAGCTCATTGAAAGCTTCCAACAGTATATCGAAAGCTTTCCAATCGTGTGGCGTTTGGATAATGCCTAATAACTCCGAATAATCTGTCTTAAAGCTGGAAAATGGTAGATTATGCTTCAAACAAACCTGCATTGCAAAAAGTAAGGCCTTAATATTCGTGCAGAGGTGAAAGACTTCGTCGTGTGTCTCTGCAACCAAGGAGGATGATCTGATCGCCTTGTCCTTAGACCCACCCCAGACCCGAAGTTAAATTTGAGGTCTTCCAAGAACCATCAAATTGGCGATACAAATCTGTCGGTCCAGGAACCTTTGTCAAAGCCGCCGGCTGGTCGAAATGTCGTCAAGTTGTGCCATTCCCGAAGCCAAACATTCCCGCTCAGCTAAAAGTAAGACATCCGTCGGCTCGAATTCGAACCCGCGAAAGACCTTTTTATTATTTGTTTTCAAATAAACCAAAGTAGCCAAGGATAACTACCCTTATTATAACCACACTTCAGTCCCCTCCACGGGATCTTGAATTCGCCAAAATAGATAATTCATATTCGCGTAAACTGACTCACTCGGGAACGCATTCCTAATTGTTGAGAATTTGGCCATTGTCCATATTTGAAGTGCCATCAGGCACTCACATAAGGCATGGTTGATGGTATCTTCTGCATGTTGATATACCTCATATTTTACCGGTTTTTATCATAATAAACATATAATTATTTATGTTTTAAGGTCTATATATTATTATTAGAGTCCAAGAGAGTCATTTTAGGTACATGGACGAATTTGGGGCTTTAGGTGAATTATGGAATAATTATGGAGCAAAAGAAAACAAATAAATGGAATGACAATGCAGAAGCAGTATGATGTTCCTTAAAGATCATGTCAGACGAAGGTCTTCCTGAAGGAATTTTAATCTCCAATTTTGACTAGACATAAGAAATTGAGTTAGCTTCACTTTGGCGGTGGTTTCAGCTCATTCTGATTATTGGTTGAGGAGATATGACGGGTTTAGTGAAGACACGTCATTCTGACGGGCATAAAAAGAAATATTTCCAAATCTCAAGATCAAGATTTTCCTAAATCTTTTATGGAAATTCTCTAAACCTAAAATTCGTCCTAGTCCCTATAAATACTTCTTTACAGCCATTGTTTAGGCTTATGCTTTAATTTATCTTAAGAGTTTTTGTAAGTGAGATCTTCTTGAACCCTTTTTGATATATCTTATTGCATCTTGTTTTCTATTGAATTGCTTGATGAATTCTCTAGCC
>OVAP01002763.1:4981-18457 GCA_900406295.1 Aurinia saxatilis
AAACGTTGCTCATGCTCTCCGTTTCCAAGTCAATCTACATGTTGAATATTGGGGAAAATGTGCTATGGCAGCAGTATACCTCCTAAATCGCACACCATTTCACCTTCTTCATGGGAAGACTGTTTTTGAAATCCTCAATGGTCAAGCTCCTTCTTTCAAGCATGTCAAAGTTTTTGGTTGTCTAGCTTATGCTTATAACACTGGTCACCGTGGTGATAAATTTGGTGTATGTTTATTGTTATCCCATGGGCAAAAGGGCTGGANCACCTCGCAGTCGTTGGTGTATGTTTATTGTTATCCCATGGGCAAAAGGGCTGGAAACTATATAATTTGGACCTCGGAACGTATCTCATCTCTCGTGATGTCATTTTTTGTGAAGATCAGTTACCACTTGCTGATTCGTCCTTGCCTTTGACACTCGGTATAGAATCTCATTAGGTCTCACTCCTGCCATCCTCTCATTTCTTGGACACATTGTCTGAATCCAACGTCTCTGTAGACTTGGAGTTGCCTCCTGATTTGCATGAATCTCCGACTCGTACTACACCGCCAACCTCTCCCGAGGTTTAGGTTGATTCTCCGGCTTCTCTGACTTCTCTTTTAACAACTACAGCGATTCCATTGTTGCCCGAACCACAGCCTCAACATCAACCGCCAGTACACCCCGTTGAAGCAATTGGTCATGGATTACGATCCAAGTCTTAGCCTACTCATCTCCACGGCGAAATTTTTGGTACAGTCTCCCTCTCCTCTCCCTCTTCACCTTCTCCGTCATTGTCCTCAGGTTCGCTCTATCCTATCTCAAACTTTGAGTCTTGTGATAAATTCTCGCTTAACCACTGCAGTTTTGTTTTGCTTCTATAACCAATTCTGTTGAATCACGTTGGTTCAAAGAGGCTATGAAACATAAGGTGTGGATGGATACAGCAGGTTCTGAGGTTGATGCACTCGAACGTAATCATACTTGGGATCTTGAGGACTTACCTAAAGGTAAAAAGGCGTTGGGTAGCAAGTGGTGTTTACCATAAAACATCGTTCTGATGGCACCATTAAGTGTCATAAAGCTTACTTGGTGGCTCTTGGCAATCATCAAAAGGAAGGTATTGACTACAAAGAGATTTTTCCTCTGGCTTCGAAGATGTCAACTGTTAGACTCTTTCTTGGATATTGCAGCTAAGCATAACTATGAGGTCCACATATGGATGTTCATAATGCGCTTCTCCATGGCAACTTACATGATGAGGTATATATGCAACTGCCTCAAGTTTTTTCTTGGCCCAGTGATACACGTGTTTGTCGTCTTCGAAAATCATTGTATGGCTTGAAACAGCCTCCTTGTTGTTAGTTTGCCAAACTTGCAGAAGCTCTTGACTGTTATGGGTTTAAGCAAGCTCATTCGGACTACTCCCTCTTCGTCTACTTGAAAGGAGGTGTTCAACTTCGTATCTTAGTATATGTTGATGACCTCATCATCTCTAGTAACTCTCTAGATGCTATTCAGACATTCAAAAACTATATGTCCACGAGTTTCCATATGAAAGATCTTGGTCTTTTCAATTATTTTCTTGGCTTGGAGGTTGCTCATAGTTCTTCTGATTTCTACTTGTATCGACAGAAATATGCTACTGATCTTGTGTCTGAGGTTGGTATACTTGGTTGTAAACCAGCAGGGTCACTTATGGACCAAAATCATAAACTTGCTCGTGCCACCGGTGCTCTTCTTAATGACCCTTCCCGCAATCATCAACTTGTTGGACGCTTGATCTATCTCAAGGCTACTAGGCCGGATCTTACTTATTCCATTTATATCCTTTCTCAATTCATGCACACTCCATGTATCGAGCATTGGTTGGCTGCATTGAAAGTTGTTCGGTATCTAAAAGGGACTTTGGACCAAGGTATTCTCTTACGGGCTAATTGTTCTCTCCATGTGACTGTGTGGTGTGATTCTGAGCATGTGGCTTGCCGGTAACCCGTCAGTACCGAATGGTTGGTTCAGTTTGGTGATTCTCCTATTTTTGAGTTCACGCTATGGCTTCTCTCACTCGTGAACTCAAATGGATTAAAATTATGCTGCGTGAACTCGGTGTGGATCATTCTTCGCCTATGACTCTTCATTGTGATAATCTATCTGCTTTACGTATCAGTGCTAATCCAATTTTACATGAACGTACAAAGCACATAGAGGTTGATTGTCATCTTGTTAGGGAGGCCATTGCCAAGGGTATAATTCATGCGACTCATGTTCCTACTAAAGCCCAACTCGCTGACATTTTGACTAAGGTTTTAAGGCGACCGGAGTTTGACTCATTTCTTGGCAAGTTGGGCATACAGACACTCCATGCTCCAACTTGAGAGGGGGGGTATTGGGATATTTCCATATCTCACATTTCCATATTGTATAGTTTTACATATGTATCTAATTTTCCATTTAACCTTAGGGTTTAGAGTCGATCGTATTGTATAAAAACATGTGTTGAAGGGTTTATAAAATAATACACGATTTCCTTTGCTCAAGTTTGTCAGATCTGCACATGTCATGGAGACATGATGTTTGTTTAAATTCTTCAAAGCTATGAAGATATCAATATTTATAGCTACCTAGCTCACCTGATCTTTCTTATACGAATATTATTTATCTACATCTTGGCCATCATGCAAATGAAGTTAGTATCTATATAAAAACCAACAAATGCAACCAGTGAGTGTACCAATTTTGAATCCTTCATATTATGTGGTCAAATATCTGTATTTCTCTAGTTGACAAAGTCCATTATGTTAAGACATGAATGTTCTCTCTCTTTTGTTCTGCAAACGGTTAATGTGTTTTGGTGCAATCTTTCGGTGACAATACTCCACATCTTATAACATTTTCAATTGGTTCTGACTTGGCATTCAAAACCCGCGGAAAATAAAAATGAGACACTTTTAAAAATACAAACAAGCAAACAAAGAACCAAACACTTAAGTGACTGTAAACACGTAATTCCAAAACTAGATAGAGAGCAAACAGAAATGAGAGACAATTTTGATAATATAGACAATCTACTAACCGACATTAATTTTTCATCAATTAAACAAGCAATATCAAAATGCAGTTTCATAAAACGGCTTCTTTTTTATTTTCAGCTTTAAATTTCTTGGCAAAATAAAAATGTATAGAGGGAAGCTTTTTTTTTTTTTTCTAGAACAGGGCATCAAGAGATATATTTAAAAGATATCTACTACCAATTAAAGAGAATTTAAAGAACTGAGGCATGAAGAAGTTCCCACTAATGTTGGTGACTGATGCGGGCCTGAGATACTCTAAACCATGAGATGAGAAATCCATATTTTTTAACCTACACATGTAGCCATATTAACCTACACTAATTCTATAATTTCTGAGATTTCTAACAGTTATACGAAAATAGAAAAGTTGAGAAGTTGAAACTCTAGTCATCAATTTTTCTTTTCATTACCGTTTGTTTACTAAGAATAGTTATGTTACTACATTAAATCCTTACAATTAACGATAAGAAGAAGGTGGAGTAAGTGAGTAACATTTTTGTTGTTGTTGTTGTATAAGTGTTATTATTTTAGTATGTCATGTGTCACATATATGGAGAGGGCGAGCCTCCTTTCGTATATGTAATTATGTGTAAATAAATTAATATTTTATGTTGAGAACTACATGTGAGAGACTNTTACTACATTAAATCCTTACAATTAACGATAAGAAGAAGGTGAAGTAAGTGAGTAACATTTTTGTTGTTGTTGTTGTTATTGTTGTTGTATAAGTGTTATTATTTTAGTATGTCATGTGTCACATATATGGAGAGGGCGAGCCTCCTTTCGTATATGTGATTATGTGTAAATAAATTAATATTTTATGTTGAGAACTACATGTGAGAGACTCCCACTGCAGATGGTCTAAGAGGGTCTGGTCCGAAACCCGAACAATTCCTTAAGCCCCGAGACTAGAGCATGTTATATGATTCCTTCCCAAGAACCACTCGATCAAACGATCTCAATTGTTTGGTGTTTCATTGCCTAAGATTGTTCCTAATTAGTACTCAACCACCACNTCCCACTGCAGATGGTCTAAGAGGGTCTGGTCCGAAACCCGAACAATTCCTTAAGCCCGGAGACTAGAGCATGTTATATGATTCCTTCCCAAGAACCACTCGATCAAACGATCTCAATTGTTTGGTGTTTCATTGCCTAAGATTGTTCCTAATTAGTACTCAACCACCACTATTAGTTCATACTTCATAGGTTCATCTTGATCAAACCAGGGTAAATTGTTTCAATTATTTTGTGGTGTAAACGTCGGTAATTTTTTACAAACGTGTTGTGTAATGATTGTAGCAAAAAAACATTTTTGCTACTAAGATTTCCCTAACTATTTTGTGGCTAATTATCCACAACTTGTTACATTTTTGGATTAGCTTTAAACGCATACTCATGGTTTTTCTGTCGTTGCAATTTTGTGGTTAAACCAGCATTGCTACAAATGAACGCACATAGCTACTAAAAATTACGTGGGTATATTTCCTGTTTCTTGTAGTGACATTGCTAAACTCAAGAGCCAATCCTTTTTACCGAATTCTCTAAATCTTTTTATCTTGCTGAGTTACTTGTTTTTTTTTTTTTTTGTTAATCTTTGAAAAACAAAAAATATATTTATTGTACCCTAATAATTAAGGAATTTTGCTGTCTTAATGTCTAGTGGTGCTCCGTCNACATTTTTGCTACTAAGATTTCCCTAACTATTTTGTGGCTAATTATCCATAACTTGTTACATTTTTGGATTAGCTTTAAACGCATACTCATGGTTTATCTGTCGTTGCAATTTTGTGGTTAAACCAGCATTGCTACAAATGAACGCACATAGCTACTAAAAATTACGTGGGTATATTTCCTGTTTCTTGTAGTGACATTGCTAAACTCAAGAGCCAATCCTTTTTACCAAATTATCTAAATCTTTTTATCTTGCTGAGTTACTTGTTTTTTTTTTTTGTTAATCTTTGAAAAACAAAAAATATATTTATTTTACCCTAATAATTAAGGAATTTTGCTGTCTTAATGTCTAGTGGTGCTCCGTCGATAAGGATGGTCGGGCGGGAAAAACCGCCTATGGCAATCAAACCAACACGTCTTTCTACCATGTCTCAACTGGAATGCATCGGTGTTATCTTGACAACGAGGACACGCTAATCTTCCATGCGTCGACAACCCTGAAAGCATCCCGTAAGCTGGAAAGTCACTGACTGTCCACATTAAAATTGCGTGTGTATAGAAATTTTTCTTCAGTGAAACATCCCAAGTCTCAGCGCCGTGCTGCCATAACATCTGCAACTCCTGGATTAATGGTTGGAGGAAAATATCAAGTGATTTCTTCGGATGGGATGGCCCGGGGACTAGGATAGTCAAGAATAAAAACTCTCGCCTCATGCAAAGAGATGGTGGTAGATTGTACGGTGTCATGATTACCGGCCACAATGAATACTGCCTCCTGTGCTTCCAAATGGGCTAAATCCATCAGTACTTAATCCGAGGTATACATTCCTTCGCTCATCCGCAAAACTATGATATAACGAATTAAAATGCTTTCATGCTTCTTCATCTGATGGATGTGTTATTACATCTCCTTCCATTCTATGCTCTGCATGCCATCTCATTGCAGTAGCAGTTCGCTCAGACTGGTACAACCTCTTCAACCTTGCTATCAATGGCAAATACAACATCCGCTTGTACGGGATTGGAACTCTTCCGCTTGTATCTTGATACCGAGGATGACCACAAAAATGACATGACTGCAGATTTTTTGTCTCGTTCCAATACAACATACATTTGTCCACACAAACGTCTATCACCTGAAACGGAAAACCTAGACCAGCCACCAATTTTTTCTGTATCTTATTATATGAACCCGGTGCTTGATTGTCCTCGGGCAAAAGACGTTTCACAAACTCTGCAACCACATCCACAACCTCTTCACTCAGATTGTAATTCGACTTTATGCTCATCAACAGGGTCGCAGTTGACAAAGGAGAATCCCCCTCTCTACAACTTTTGTATAGGGGCTGGTTTGCTGCATCCAACATTGAAATTTTTTTTCTAGCTTCTGCATTAGGCTCCTCTATCCTAGAACCATCCTCATTTCTAAATTCCGATACATTTTCCCTAAACGCATCATTTACCATCTGCACCATACATACAGGATCTTGCTCGGTCGTTGTTTCTTCCATCATATCTGGTACATAAGGTGTACTAGAACTACCATAATCTACCATTGACTCGTCCTCCCCATGTGCCAACCAAATTTTATAACCCGGCATAAACCCATGATTATACAAATGGTTATTAACTTTATCAACTGACCCTTTTCTATTGTTTTTACAAGTTGAACAAGGACAATAAAGTTTATGAGTTCTTACGACTTTAGGCTGGATTGAGGTGAATGTGATAAATTGCTTGATGCCGGCTTCGTTCTCGGATCATGCATAGGAACATCCATCCACGATCAAAAATAATCTAAAGGACTTGAAGAAGAAGCCATTTTGTTTTCTTTTTCATAGACTAATAGAAGTTTGTAATGAAAGAAATGATAGTATAATTGTGGAGAGAGAGAGAGAGAGAGAGAGAGAGAGAGAGAGAGGTGTGGAGATATATATACTGACCATACTGACNGCCAACCAAATTTTATAACCCGGCATAAACCCATGATTATACAAATGGTTATTAAATTTATCAACTGACCCTTTTCTATTGTTTTTACAAGTTGAACAAGGACAATAAAGTTTATGAGTTCTTACGACTTTAGGTTGGATGGAGGTGAATGTGATATATTGCTTGATGCCGGCTTCGTTCTCGGATCATGCATAGGAACATCCATCCACGATCAAAAATAATCTAAAGGACTTGAAGAAGAAGCCATTTTGTTTTCTTTTTCATAGACTAATAGAAGTTTGTAATGAAAGAAATGAGAGTATAATTGTGGAGAGAGAGAGAGAGAGAGAGGTGTGGAGATATATATACTGACCATACTGACGGATTTTTGACGGAATTGAACGCCTATATAACGATTACAAATGGCTATAAAACGGTTATTTCCCCTACGAAATCCGTCGATTAATACGTCCGTCGAAAATCTGTCGAAACTGCACCGACGGATTTTTGATGGATTGTATTTGGGTTAGATCCATAAAAAAACCGTTGAATGCTAGGTCATTGATTATCCGTTGAAAACTCGTCAAAATTATTTTGACGGAAAAATCCGTCAAAAAATCCGTCAGATTTTGCACTATTTTCCTGTTGTGTAAGGAATATTACTGTCTTAATGTCTAGTTTCCAAAATATTCCCGTGTATCCATCATTCTTAAAATATATTTCAACAACTTGATGAGTGTGTTTGGAGTTTAGTACACAGTTTAAATGTGAGTAATAATCTAACACCACACCATTGACACCCACAAATTTTTTACTACCATGCTGCTTGAATTTAGTTCTTCAACTTAGACTCTTAGTTGTTCATTGAGTAATCATTGCTTGAGGTTTCCAAAATATTAAAGAAGACGTCATGGAAAAAAACTGTAATGGTAGAGCTATATAACATGCAATTTGGCTCGAGTTGACATCATGTAATCAATGGTTCGTTGTGTAGTGTTGTTCATATATTATGACACCCTTTTACATCTTAAATAATTTTCTCATATTCCACAAATATAAAAGTTTCCAAATCTAAATGTCCATTTCTTGTCGATCTCATAAGAAAATGGCCCTGTCTTTTATACATAGAGGAAGAGAAAGTGGAAATGTCGGGTTTGAAAATTGAACGAAAGAGTTGTAAAGATGTGTCGGTGTGCCTCGCATTTCAATTCATATTTTATTTTATTTCATTCGTCGGCCCCAAATCCAATCTCTTTTGGCCAATTCACCGCAAATTTTATATCGTTTTACTAAACCTATGTAGAAAAGATTTTATGAATTTGTTTGTATTTTCAGCATCTAGTAGTTTTTTGAAGACCGTCCTTTAGACTTTATAGTGAAACTGTGAAACCAAAACTGAAATGAATCAAAAGAAATTTGGATTTTAAGTTTTAAACTTCCATTTCTACTTTAAACCAGCTCCAAACAAAACCAAGATGGTTGTTTGGTGTATAGATGTTTCGGCAAAATCCAAAGAAAAAGTAAACATAAAGAAAGCAAAAAACGCGTTTTATAACTTTGGAGCCTCTTTTTTTTGGCTATCATGTGCAAAATCACTTTGTATGCAAATGTAAAGACAATTACTTTGGCTTTTGCATGCATGATGATATAAGAGAGTCTCTTGTATCTTTCCCCCCTTCTCTCCAAGTCACACCACTCTCTATCCAACACGTATGACATTAAAATAAAAAATCCTGATACTTTGGGGGGAATTTGCCAATAGCCAAAATGAAAAGAGAAATAAAGAATATAGCCATGAAGATTTTAAAATTAAGTGAGTAACCAAAATTTTGGAAAATTAGCCATAATAGCCACATGAAATACATGTATATGAAATATTTTTTTTATCCTCATTCACTTTATTCATTTCTTTAAACTTTCATTATCCTTTCATTAGATCTCACAAATTTAGTAGAAAACATACATATTTTTCCATATTTAATGTAGTTTAAATTTTTTATATGGAAATTAAAAAAATGAAAAGATAGGACTGATGAATGTTCTTACAAATTTAGCTACATAAACTGAAACAAAGTAAAATAGAACTAAAAATTCTTATTTGTGATTTTTTTTAATTTGTATTGAGTAATTCATGTCTGATTATATAAAAAAATGGTATATGAAAAAATCTATGTTATTGATAGTTTGATCAAAACTTTGAATCAATGTTTTTCAAGAGATTTAAACCAATAAAAATGAGTGTCCTTACAAACTCAACATTCTATATAGATTGAAATAAAATAGAATAAAATAACAAGTTCTTATTTGTAAGCGTTTATCATTTTGTGAAATTTATGTCCGATTTTAAAATTTTAAATTACGATATATGAGAAAAACCTATGTTTTTAACAGTGTGAAAAAATTGAATCAATGTTTTTCTAGAATTATAAACCAATCAAAATAAGATAGGGGAGAAAAATAATAATAAGAAAAAAAAGTGTGTAAGGTTACATTTGGTTATTAAATCAATTATAATTTTGTGTTGGTTATTTTTGCCAATTCCCCATACTTTTTTTTAGCCAAAAAATAAAAATAAAATAATAATAAATAAATAATTCTATATTAGATTTTTGCCAATCATAAACCGTCATTTAAATTATATTTGAAATAAAACTATGTTAAAATAAATAGTAATTCCAGTGATTAAAATATCTTATATAATATTTACAAAATAACATATACAAAATCATTTTTAATGAAAAAGTGATTTAGAATTTTAATGTTATTAATGATATCGATTTTGTAATGGCTAATATGTTTTTCTAATAACGTATTGATAACTGATTTGTTTGATTCATTTCTATATTTTCACAATTTTGTTTTATTTGATAGTTAGGTTTTTTTTTTTTTTTTCATCATTGAACCACAACTGACCGGCTTATTAGCCAAATGGACAGTGGAACTCGATCCCCGATGTGATAATGCCTAATCTTAATAGAAATGAATATTAGCTGTTCCCAGACCAGAACAGAGCACCAAAAGCAAGATAACAAAAGTAGGAAAACAATAAAACCCAAAGATAATATCAATCACTGATATCCCAGTCGCTCTTGTTGAAATAGCTCTTCTGACCAACTCGGTGGTCCTCTCGCAACATAGGATTATAATCTCAACTCCGACACCACACTTTGTGCTATTCTCGCTGCCCCTTTATTCCCTTGATTATGTTCATAGCTAAGCTCCCAACCTTCTTTATCCCTTGTATATGCGATCAAAGGAGCAAGAAATCCGCGAACAGCTGGCCATTGTTTTGGATCTTTTAAGGCTTTTATCATCTCCATCGAAGAGGATGCAAAAGTAACATGTGTAATATGCAAGTTGCTTAAACTTTCCAGGGCCCATTCCCATGCATTAATTTTTGCTTCATAGCAGCTAGTTACTTGCACANTGCAAAAGTAACATGTGTAATATGCAAGCTGCTTAAACTTTCCAAGGCCCATTCCCATGCATTAATTTTTGCTTCATAGCAGCTAGTTACTTGCACATAAGCTCGTCTACTATGCTTTAAAACCATTCTTGTGTGATCCCGCAACACCCATGAAGCCCCCAACAAGTTGTTTGGTTGCACTCCACGCAAACCCTATGTTACACTTGACACGACCCATCATCGGCGGAGACCATTGCCTCAGAGTAGCAGCCTTGATTATTGTGGCCTCCTGATCAAGTTGTTTTGATTGCAATCAGTGTCGAGATTCTGCGTACGCTTTTTCCACTAGCTGCGACACTTCAAGAATCTCGTTATCGAAAAGCTTTTTGTTCTCGTTCTTCCAGAGGAACCAAATTAAACATGGAGAAACAAATCTTATCTCCTCCAGTAAGTCTGTTGTATCCTCGATCTTGGCCAACTGCATAACATTTTTGTAGATGGACTGTGAGAAGCCTTCGAGTGGAACTGGAACATGAGCCAGAGCCCAAGCCTGTCTTGCATAGGGACACAAGAAAAGAATATGATTTATTGTCTCCAACTCACACTCACACAATAAACATCCATCATAGACTTGCATGCCCCACCTCTGTAATCTCTTTGTTACCGCCAAAGCTCCTCGTAACGTTTTCCAAAGGAAGATACGGATCTTAGGAACAGTCTTGAAGGACCAAACTCTATGTACCACCAGTAAAATCGAAGGTTGTGTTTCTGCGCTTGCATACAATTCCCTTCTCTGTAGGAGATGCATTAATCTATACCCATATGAAATAGAGTAATTCCCCTGAGCTCCTTCGGCCCAGCAGTATGAATCCTTCACCATGGCTTGTGGTTTATGTTGTTTGATCAATGACACATCATCAAGAGGAAAGAGTTCCTGCAATACTCTATAATCCCAATCTTTTTTGTCGGCTCTCATAAGATCACAGACTCGAAGATCGTCATTCACTACAGGTTGTTGTGAGACTGGTATGCGAGTACCATTATCAAACAACCATGGGTCCAACCAAAGCAGTGTATCCTCCTCACCATCTCCGGTTACTCTATTAAGACCCTGCATCAATAATTCCCTGCCATAAATCAAGCTACGCCAACCATATGATGGAGTAGCTCCCGCACTTGCCACCAGAACATCGGATGATTCAAAATAGCGACTCTTAAGAAAGCGGGATAACAGATTCTCTCGTTCCTGATAAATTCGCCAGACTTGCTTGGCCAGTAAGGCTTGATTGAAAATCCCCAATTCCCGAAAGCCCAATCCACCATATTCCTTTGGCATTGATAAATTTTCTGCACTAACCCAGTGAATTTTGTGCCGATGAGCTTCATTATCCCACCAGTAGTTCATCATCGCTGAGGTCATCTTCTTGCATAAGTCCACTATTAACTTGAAACAGGACATAACGTATACTGGTTACGCCATTGCTACTGACTTCAAGATGACTTCTTTTCCCCCCCTGTGAGGGAGCCTTAATATACCAACTTGAGAGATGCTTAATACAATTATCTTTAACGTAGCCAAAGAGAGCTTGCTTTGAGACACTAAGACTCTCTGGTAACCCAAGATAAATCTCCAATCCTCCCTCATTCTGAATTCCAGTAATAGCTTTTATCAACATCTTCTCCGCCTCAGGCACTCGATCTGCAAAAGTAATCGCCGACTTAGCACATTCACTTGTTGACCCGAACAATCAGAATACTTTTTAAGACACATTAGCAAAATGTTGCCTTGCTCGATGTTAGCTTTACAAATGAATAAGCTATCATCCGCACATAACATGTGATTAATCGAGGGTCCATTTGATGTGAATTGAATCCCAAAGATGCGTCCATCACTCTCTGCTTTATTGAACAAGAAAACCAGAGCTTCCGTGCACAAAACGAAAAGAAAGGGAGATAATGGGTCTCCTTGTCGCAATCCTCGCTCAGGTTTCACTAATCCATAAGGCTCTCCATTAATTAAGACCGCATAAGAAGTCGAGCATACACAGGCCATAACCCATTTGATCCACTGATCCTTGAAGCCTAATAAACGAAGAATGCCAATAAAAAATGACCATTCCACCCTATCGTAAGCTTTTGACATATCCGACTTGAAAGCCATGTACTCATTCGACATTTCTTCATTTGTATTCAAACTATGAACTATTTCATGAGCGATCAGAATGTTGTCGAAAATTAGCCTCCCTGAGACAAAGGCAGATTGAGTGGGAGCTATGATCATTGGCAGATGTCTCGAGACGATTCACCAGGACCTTCGTTACTATCTTGTACAGAACCGAGCATAACGATATTGGACGCATGTCTGTCATAAATTTTGGGTCCTGCACCTCTGGGATCAAAGCTAAGTGTGTTCTACTCCATTCCTCCGACATCACACTTGTGGTAAAAAATCTCTTGACTTCCTCAACAATGGATTCCTTGAGAATATGTCAGTATTGTTTGAAGAAAAGACCTGTGAATCCATTAGGTCCAAGTGAACTTTCACTTTTGATGGAGAANGATGGGGAAGACCGCAACTCTGGTTTCCTCATCCGATATATCCCGTGTTAAGTCTTTATTCATCTCTTATGTCACCTTCGGTTGCATATCTGCTAAAAAATCCTCTACCGGTTTGGGATTATCTGATTTAAACAAACCCCGAAAATAATGCTCTGCAATCTCACTTTTTTCCTTATCCGTAAAACATTCATTTTNTGATGGAGAAGACCGCAACTCTGGTTTCCTCATCCGATATATCCCGTGTTAAGTCTTTATTCATCTCTTATGTCACCTTTGGTTGCATATCTGCTAAAAAATCCTCTACCGGTTTGGGATTATCTGATTTAAACAAACCCCGAAAATAATGCTCTGCAATCTCACTTTTTTCCTTATCCGTAAAACATTCATTTACTTGCTTATCCACCAAAGATTTAATAGTGTTTCGATATCTTCTATCTTTCACAGAAGCGTGAAAGAATGTTGTATTCCTATCTCCACATCTTAACCAAGTGGCCCTAGTCTTTTGTTTCCAGTAAACCTCTTCTTCCCGATAGGCTAAAGCCAGTTTGCACCGCAAGTCTGCAATTATGCCTTCATTCGGATACAGTTTGTCATCCTCCCTTTCCAACTGATCGCGTAGCTCCTTTATGTTAACCTCAGAGTTTCTGTTATTATCTTTCTTCCAGTAACTAATACTCTTTCGACACCGTGCCAGTTTCATCAGCACAGTGTTATGCTCTGCTCCACGCCAAGTATTCTTTATGACTTCCTCCAGCCGCGGGTCTTCAGCCAGTCACTTATCAAACCGGAATTGACCACGAAAGGTCTCCTGATCTTTGACAAATCTGACCAAGACCGGTTGTGGTCTGATCCATAGC